>WSTI01000003.1:40331-50886 GCA_019616915.1 Ceratobasidium sp. 423
TCCACTGGGCATTTTGCCTCCATAAACCAAAGAATTTTTCCAGCAACCGATCGTTTCGAAAAAGCTCTGCATCCTTTTCCATCTTGATGATGCGCCATGTGTCTGGCTCACTGGTCCCTCTACGTTGTGGTGTGGGCTCCTCCGCAGCTCGTGCGGGTTGCACCGACTGTTCGCGCTTGATTCGAGCGATGGGTGCTGGAGGTGCCCTCTCAAAGGGAGCCGCGGGTGTGGCTGGGGTTGTGAACCGACTTCGGTAATTTGGAGTGGGTCGAGTAGGGGTATTATCATCGGACGAACCAGCCACTCTAACAGGTTGTCGAATGATAGGTTTGGGTGTAGCTTGAGTTGGCGGCTGAGCACGAGCAGCCCGCGATGCGGCAAGATTGGAAACTCGGGAGGAAGGTGTTGCGATACTCGATGTTTCAGTTCTCCCTGTCGTGCTAGAATTGTCCACGGCGGTCAGCTTGCGAAGGAGGCGTTGCAAGTTGGCGCTGGGAGTTTCCGAGGGGGTCTCGACGCTGGCAGTCATAGTCGGTGTCCTGTCCGAGGCGGGTGCTGGTGTAGCGTCGTCGGCAAAACGAGCTCTGTAGCGAGGAGTCCGGTCGACCCGAGTGCTAGGGCCGGGTGTTTGTCTTAGAGAGCTGGGCGGAGCTGCGATAGGAGGAGCAGGAGGAGATGCTGGGCGCAAAGGCGGGTAATGGTCCAACACCATACTATCTGAACCACCGAGGTTGAACTGAACTTTAGCAGAGGCCCATTTATCCCCCCATTCGGCGCCCTTCATCAGTCCAATTTTCAGTAGAAATTCATAGTAGGTTACATCCTGACCGGGGTCGATGCCTCGTTCCTGAAGAACGGCCAGATAAGCCTTGTAGACCTCGACGAAAACTCTGGTTGTTGCGGGGGCGCGTTCAATGATCGCATCAATGACTTGAGCATCTGTGGGTGTAATCTGCTGTAGTGACCTCGTAGAGGATGCGGATATATCTTGCGGGGGCGGCCGGATTTGTTGCTTAGGGGCGGGGGTGGCAGTTGGAATGGATCCAGCGCGAGGGCGAATGAGGGGCGAAGAAGTTCGTGTAGGCTTAAATCGAGACATTAGTTTCGTCTATTGGCATAACTGGAACGGTGGTTGTTAGCTAATGGTGTGAACAGAATCTGAGACAACCAACCGTAACGGTCTTGATGATGGCCTAGAGATAGTTTGCAATTGGCACGCGCAAAACACATCAAACACGCGGTACAATATATCACGTGGTCTACATACACTTACACAAACACGTGTACACCATGATCTGCGGGCAATGACGCTGTACAAGTATTGCATCTAACCCATTCACCTTCTCCTAACTCTAAAATAGTCCCGTCTGCGCATACATACGATGCATCGTCCGATCCCGCGTCCTAAATATATAGGCTAACCACAGGCGAATGGTTGGAACGAAATGGCTCACAGGTATCCATTCCCAACCACCACAACGATAATATTGGACAACCAATGGCCCGTCTGCACTCTTAGATGGACTTTCGCCGGAAGCCTTGTCTCTAGGATATCGGACATGGGTATGATTAGCACTTCGAGCAGCACCCATGGACCCCATCAGGATCTGCGCAAACTTGACCCGTTCCTCTTGTGTATCCCCAGACACTTGCGGGCTGCGCAACGGATTGATGACCACAATGTCCATAACATCTGCATCGGGTTTGATTTTTGATGCTAGAGGCGTGATAATAAACCCGGATTCCAGCCGGTCTACGTTCACGGTGGACAGAAAGTAGGTGAATGGCCCGTCCAGCTTTTCCGTGGCGGTCTCGACGAACTTGTCCGACTCGGGGTCATATAGTAGAACGGAAGTCCCATTTGAGGCTGCCTTCAATCGAACTGTAGCATGCGACCATTTGTGTATGTTCTGTTTCGCAGCCTCGGTGTATCTCTCAACACCAGGTATAGTAGCGCGGAGTTCTTCGGATGTATGCAAGAGATTAGCGTGCAAGGCGGTCGAGGCCACGACTATTGATAACAGCGATTCCCGCTCGGAGCCGTCTTGTGTTATAATGGCGGTGCGAGCGAGAGCCAACGGGCGTGTGGTGCCTGTTCTACGGAGATACGCGACCACGGATTGCAGGCCATTCGCTACCTCTGCATCGACTGCCGGAAGTGTTTCCTGAACGAATCGCAGAACGTCCGGACCAGCGGCAACGGGATAAATCGAATGATATAAAGCATTGGCAGTCCCCGAGTTGAGGATTATCAACTGAAGTTTCGGCCATGCGTGGCTTGAGTCTGGGGAGCCAATATCGGCATATAGCGCGTTTATGATTTCGTGAATTGTCCCATCGCCACCGGACACAAGTATCACAGCACTTTTAGCGTTTCCAAGAGATTGCAAGTAGTCCTTTGCGAGTTTCCCAGCGTGTTTCGACGCATTTGTGGTTTCGAGCTTGAAAGAGACGTGGTGTTTGTTCAACAAAGGCAAAACGTAGTTTTCAATAAACTGAGGCCCAGTCTTACGGCCAGATGCTGGGTTCGAGATAATCAACATGTCTACAAGAGCCTCGGTGAGCACGGAGATGGTCGAAAGATATCGCAAGAGTCATAGTGGTGACAAGTATGATGTGTGATCATCAGACTGTCCCGAGTCCGCTACACGTGACCTGAGGAGTGTCAGGAGGACTCCGCCCCTATCCCTAACTGACGTCCACCGATTGAGTAGCCATGTCTGGCCAAGGAGCTCGCGAGAATGTGTTCCCAACACGTATGACCCTTACGCTCACCAAGACCCGCCTAAAGGGTGCTCAGACCGGCCATTCTCTTTTGGCCAAGAAACGAGACGCACTCACGTTGAGATTCCGTGCTATATTAAAGAAGGTGGACGAGGCGAGTTGGCTTGAACGATAGATGGATTACCAGATTAATTTTGGACATAGGCTAAACGTCAGATGGGACGCGTCATGCAACTTGCTGCGTTCTCAATGGCAGAGGTGACTTATGCTGCGGGGGATATATCCTATTCCGTGCAGAAGCAAGCCAAGTCACCAAGTTTCAGGGTTAAAACCAAACAGGAGAACGTATCGGGTGTTGTCTTACCCGCGTTTGAGGTAGAAGAAGTCAGCGGTAATGGTAAGTTGCTCTCTGCCACCGCTCATCCGAGTGAATAACCGAGTTTCTGGTAGATTTCAACTTGACAGGTCTCTCCCGGGGTGGTCAACAAATTCAGAAGACTAGGCAGACGTATGCCAACGCCGTGAAGACTCTGGTTGAGTTAGCCTCGCTTCAGACGGCCTTTACCATTTTGGACGAGGTTATTCGTGCGACCAATCGCCGAGTGAACGCGATTGAACATGTCGTTATCCCTCGACTGGAGAATACTATCGCCTATATTATCTCCGAGCTGGACGAGGCGGATCGCGAGGAATTCTTCAGGTATGTCTAACCGTAGTCGCACTCATTTCACGCCATTTATTCTTGCTTGTAGATTGAAGAAGGTGCAAGGAAAGAAGAAGCGTGACGCAGCGATTGCAGAAGCGGAACGACTAGCGTTACTGGAGGAGGCGGAGAAGTCTGGGGGTGTGCCCTCGGTTACAGCTCCGGCTGATGAGATACCCTCAAACTTGTTGGGTGACAAAGACGAGGATGTCATCTTCTAGCCACTGCCGCTCTCATTTATTCACTCGCTTTCATCACAGTACACCCGCCGCTTGTATTTCATCGTAATAATTTGATGCAAAGGAACTGGCATGGGTGGCATATCTTGCGACAATACGGCGCGCATAGATACATAAGGTTTTGTAGGATGAAAGCGTGAATGAATACAAGGAAACCAGAAAGAAAGCAATACCTGAGTTTAGTATAAGTTAGGTCATCCAAGGTTGAAGCTTCAGCACCCACCTCAAGCCTCGGCTTCTTCCTTCGTCTCACCGGGTGTACGCTTCCTGTCTTTGCGCTCGAGAATCGCCCGGCTGTGTGTTTTCCGAATGAGACATACGTAGACGCATTTAATCACCAAACTCACCGATCCTTGTCGAGCTTGATGGTCTGAATGACAACGTTGCTCGGGTGGATGCCAATGGGAACAGTAGAGCCGTTCGACTTCTCACGGTGGACACGGTCGACGTGAATGACCCACTTCTTCCTGTACACCTGGGTGACCTTTCCGTCCCGGCCCTTGTACTTTCCGCGCACGATCAAAACTTCATCATCCTTGCGAACGGGGAGAGAACGGACCTAGAAACATGTTGATATTAGCATGTATATCTCGTACTTGATGATCGCTAACATACGTTATATGTGCCGCGGAGGTCCTTGGAGAGGGATGCAGACATGATCTTCCTGCGGAGGCCGGAAGAGGCGCTGAAGTGGGCCTTGCGGCTCTTGCGACGAGAGGAGGAGACGTCTAGGATAGGACGTACATATTAGCGAGCCTGAATTAATCGCATTTCCATGTGTATTTAATCGTCCATCCAGTTGTTCCAGAGTCCAACCAAGCATTCGTCCAACAAACTACTCCCTAAATACGCCCTAGCGTATCATAAACGCTTCAAGCCTTCGACACAAGTACTCACCCGCGTTGAATTTGGCCATTATAATATCTTGAGGGGGTCGACAGGGCAGGTCGGAAACACCAAAATAATCGAAATAATCGAAATAATTTCCGGATGCAAACTAGCGCCCAGCGCTGTGAAATGTGGCTCTGACTTCATCTGTACCGCCACCTCAGACAACAACGACACCTTATCTCTTATTTTGGTCATCTGCTATTTGGAAGCTCTATTGTATTACTTGTATTAATAATGTCCGACAAGCCAAAGTCCAAACGCCTGACGTTCAAAGGCGAGAAGAAATCAAAGAAACGCAAGGTTAGAGAGGTCGACGAGGAGCAGAAGGAAGACGACATTGATCCTGGAAGTGAGTTGAAGGCTATAATGGTCCACATTCACTAAATTGATGAATTTCAAGCATGGGTACAGCCCGAAACCCCAGAACAAGTACTCGGCCCTACCTTTATTATACATGATAGCGGCGCACCAACGTGTGTTGCCTTTGACTCGACACGCAACCGAATCAATATCCAAACTCTCAGCTCGGCATCATCCTCATCCGGGGAGACTTCCAAACCACTTTCTATTGCGCCGACAGAAGTCCACCAGGTGTGGGTTGCGACGCGAGTCGCCGGTTCCTTGACCATCAACCTTCGTACTCCGGAAGGAAAATTCCTGTCTTGCGATGCGCTTGGCCTTGTATCCGCAGACAGAGAAGCTCGAGGGCCTCAGGAAGAATTCACCCCTGTTATTTTGCCCGAGACAGACGAGCAAGGTAATCACATGGTGGCGTTCAAGAACATATACGAAAAGTACATTAGCGTGGACGAAGTAGCTGGGGGCCAAACGACGTTGAGAGGAGATAGCGAGACCGTTGGGTTTAACGAGCGCTTTTGGGTGCGCGTACAGTACGAATACAAACATAAAGCCGGAGAAGAGGACAGGAAAAAGACAGGAAAGACTCGTCCACAAGATATTGACGAAGTGGGATCCAAGTGAGTAACGTCGGCACCGGAAGGGTATTCCCTCATTGACCAACGTTTCATAGCCATAAGTTTCAAGCTTGGGGGGCGGGTCGATCTGTAACATCTGTAGATGATAGCAAGGCGGTATGTTGTGGGTTTTGGATATCTCGCTAAGATTCGTACTTACCACTATGATGGAAATAGCTCAAAAAGGCCCGAAAGGAGGGCACACTAACTGAGGCGCTATTAGATCGGCGGATCAAGCTAAAGAGGTATATATCCTTAATCGATTTGAATGCCGCCACAATTGAAGTCGGGTTGTCTACCGTAGCGACAGATTTTGTTAGCGCACCGTCAGCGCGCCCTCCGTCCAAGCACGCTCGCAATTGCTCCCAGAACCCAGAAATGTGTCTGCTACTCGCGCCTCAGTGTATCGTACAACGTATTCTTTCACTTTCGGGAGTAATCTACTACACGACAACATACAGAACACCGTTTCGCGCCAAGTCAAGTGAAATGCGGGATATAGGATGGCTTTCAGGATTTACGAAAAGATAGGTTTTCACTTATGGCCCCGTAGTTCGGCGTTGGCGCCCAACGATCTTGAAGGTTCCATTCGACTGAACAATGGCCCTTTCTCCGGTAGGTAGCCAACCGTCCGGGTAGGGGACACTAGACTCTGAAACAGGAGTTCCAACAGAGGTCCCGCGGATTAAGAGCTAAACGAGTACATGGCACAGCGACAAAGCTCGTCAGCGAGTAATCATGGAGCAACATACGACCGTGCTCACTTCGCCTCTAGGGTCGTGGCCAGCTTCAATATCACTTTCGGACACGCCAACGAGCTTGGCTTCCACGCTAGGGGCTGGCGGGCCAACATGCAACGGGTCCTGCATACAGTTTAGTAACTACTACGGATAGATTTATGGGAGCCAGTCCGTACTTTCGACATCCGACTTCCGCCGGTGGCGGGGAAATGGCGCTGCAGGTCCAGCGGGTGCGATGCTAGGATTGGCGAAGCAGAAAGCGGGTAAATATGGGCACGGGCGATCGGAACCGACATTGCAATGGAGCAAATGGCTTGTGTGCTAGGATCGCTGGGTTCTAGTGGGCACATTGAGTGTGGACTGCGTATGGAAGAATTGGAAACCAATACCTCCAGCGGTGACGACACTCCGCAGGTCAGAGAGACTCCACTTGACCCTGGCCTCCTCGAATACAACGCGATCCCACGGGGTAGTACGACCGAGACTTCCTTCCAAAAGTGCTCCCATCTTGCGCTTCCAGGCGAGGCTATAGAGGAACGAGCCTTTGGCCGTCGTCAAGACGCTGGATGAAAGTGAGGCCAACTCTGATGGCAGAGCGTATAGTATAGTTGGGCGAGATGCCGCAACGGCGGCGAATATCGAGTCCTCGGGCTTGTCCGACTCTAAGGTGGGCCAATGAGATAATCCAGAGTGCAAACCATAAAGAGACATACCAGTCTTGAAAAGTCCGATATTGGGCTTTGCACTGAAACTTGCCCCTGCATATAACCTATTGGTAACACCACACAACCGAAAGCAGAATTCGTACCTTCCCACAGTGCTTGGAATGCAACACCCATACCGAATGGGGTGTTCATTGAAAAGGATGATAGCACACGGTCGCTACCTGACAAAGGCGTGGATACGGCAAAGAGAGCACGGTTTGAAACCACGGCCGCCGTCATGTTCTACCCACCGGGCACGATAAGTATGAAATCTTTGTAGCGTCCCATGATGTGCATACCTGATGGGTGAATTGGACAGCTTTGGGTTGCTAGAGTGTGCTTTAGATTCTGTCCACAGGCCCTTCTGAATACCACTAACTTACCCCAATCTCGTCGGCATAGTAGGAAATCATAAAGACATCGTTGGATGCTACGAAACTCAAAGTTAGTCACACCGGGATAAGGATATAGCACGGAATGTACTTGGGAGGTCGGCCGCAGCAAGGTTAAGCGGTTCTGCGCCACTCTCTAGGACATCCGTCCAGGGTATGAGCCGAATACCCGTTTTACGCGAGTGGGATAGCGCGAGGTCGTCGATTTCGCCAACCTAATTAGGTTCAGTAATGGGTCTTTAGTCAAGAGAAGTCTGGTGGATACCCACGACTATCAAATGTAATCCAGCTTCTTTTTCATCAGCCAGCTGTTCGAGAAGAGTGTGCAAAAAATGCGATTGGACGATGATGGCGGAGGGTGGGTGAACAGAAAGCACGGGATTCAAAAGCTGCAAGTGGCCGATGGTGATTGGAGTGACGGAGCATGCACTCAGGGCTAGAACCGAGGCCAGATATTCTACGGATAATATTCAAAACGAACGGCTCGCCGAAGAAGTGCAACGTCATACGTACCAAAACTATCATCCAACAACATGAGGACGCTCGAGTCTCGGGGCGCGAGATTGAGTTTTCGGACGAGACCGGCACCTAAAGTCGAGATACGTCTCTGAAGTTCCGCATTAGTAGTCTGAAAACGAAGGTTAATTAATGCCACATAGTATTATTGTGAAATTACATACCTTTACACCAAAGAGAACACGTTCGTGGTCCGCATCGGCCTGAATGAAGTTGTTCACCGTCTGTACTTCACGCTTCGGACGCGTTGGTAGCTACCCAAGCGCCCATGTATATCTCAGACCGATAACGACGCAACGTAACGAATTACTCACCGGCATATACATCCCCACTCCATAGTTACGATACACGGCGCTTTCGGTTGGACGTCGAACCTTTGATGGCTCACTTTGTTGGCCGAGTACGAGAGGATGCGCAAGTGGCTCGGATCGAGACACAATGCCAGCAGTAACAGTCAGAATTAAGCCTGATAACAAGAGCAGAGTTACATCATCATAACTTGTCAAGCCCATTATAAGAGACATTTAGGACAGAACAGGTACAAAAATACAGCTGACTTAGAGAGCTAATGCAAGTGTAGATAATATTGTGGGTGTTGTGGTCCAGTGACAATTGGCTGTTGGATGCAGTAGCATTAGCAAGCAGCAGTGAACCCTTGTATTGCCACCGGAATTTTCGGATCCAAATTAGTAATCAGGGTTCTAGCAATGTGCTTTAAATGGTGTTTCAAGGCCTTACCATAACCAGCAATATAATGGACATGTTGAAAGATGCCCTACGCCCTTTGCCCTGCAAGTGGGTTGGTTGTTCTGCAACACTAGCAAGCTGGAGGCGATTATACCAGGTGTGCATCTTAATCATTTGTTCAAGGTTCCCTGTGCTTATGATTGATGGCTCTTCCATCACCAGCACTACAAGAAGGTGCACCTCTCCTCCAGGACACACAAGGTTGGTGATTTTGCATAAATTCCTTAAATTTCCTACAACATCTTCCTAGGTCTATGAGTGCCATGTGAGAGAGAATCAGCATGGGCACCCATGTAACACTGGTTTTGAAAAATATGAAGGTCTCTGGGAGCATCTCAAAGTCAACCATCTGAGAAAGCTTTTGTACCAGTGCCCATTTGACAGTAGGTTGTTCAAAAGTTGTGAAAAATTGCACTACTAACCTGTTTTCTAGCATGTAACATGAACCTGAAGCACTATGAGGACAATTCGAATAACATTCAAGACCACATAGATGAGCATCATCAACTTGGAGAAGACATTGTCCCAGCTCTTTGCATGGAACTATCTACCACCCACCCATCCCCTGTGCCCAGAGGAGAGCAGCTCTCCTACAGGCTTATTGCTTGCTTATTTACCCACCCACACTCATCTCCAAGTAAGGTTATTAAAGCCAGAGAGAGGGTGATTTACAACTCATATGAGTCTGAATCCCATCTCTTTGGTTCTTTACTCACAGATGAGTGGCTAGAGGAGGAAGTAGCTACCAGAGCTTCCAGTAACAAAGAGAGGAGAATCAAGCTTGCTGGGCCTCTAGGGAAGCCACAAGCCTCTAGAGTAGTACCCAAGCTCGAAACCCCTCCTCTACCCCTATTGCATCATCCCCCTAGACATCCAATTGCCTCTGTGGGGTTTGACTCACCAGGCTTTCACCAAAAGGCCCAGTCTGCATTCCAGAAGGTTGAAGAGGATGTGGAAATGGAGGATGATTAATGAATTATTGTTTCGCTTTTTGCCCACTTTTTTCATAATTTTCCCTTTGTTTTTTGTGTATTTTGGTCTTGTTAGTGTGTGTTTGAATCCTTATGACAGGCATTGGCTTGCAGGGTTGATATCATAGCTACTAGGTTGGTGACAAATTCATCTACCTGTATGATATCAACCCAGCAGGCTGATGCCTGTCATAAGGATGTTTATATGTACATTATAATTGACTGGTTGTGCACACATTCGACGCTTTTTTGAGTTTTGTGATGTCCCATCTGTTATTTCCAACTGGCCCAACAGCTCGAGTCCTGAGTTGTGCCTCCCATTGTTGCAATTTCAAAGCCCCAGTACCCTGGCACACGGTGTATCCCAACTCAGAAATGACAGTGAGTAGGGTAGGGTTGCTTTCATATAAACATCATAATACATGCCAAAAAACTAAGGAAAACCCAGTAAGACATAGTTAACAATGGTTGATAAACACAGGGGGTTCAGGTATGCACGCCACCGGCAGAGCAGCAAACAGGGGTTCATGACAAAAACAGGCACAAAATCATACGTGTGCTCCCGTCAGCGTGCATACATTCAGACTAAAATGAGATTCGGGGGTTTACAGAATTAGAATCTAACGTTGGAAAAAGGGATAAGTCGTCTTATGCACGTGCTCTTGTTCGTACTACGCGCGCCGGGCGTGATCGTAGCACACGGCGCACAGTGGCGCACGGTACCGTTGCGGGAGAAGAGGGGCGCATAAACACGGACATGTCCTCTTCGCTCGCAGCGAGTACCTTTTCCCGGGGTGTTACCGGAGCGATGGGTGTGTCGTCCCTTCGTCCGCGCTCATCCCCGTCGGTTTTCGATTCCGGGTCATGGGTCTCGTCACCCTTGCTCTCGGGTACATCCGGGTCTGTCTCCATCCTTGCTTCAGCCTCAATCCCGGGTTCGGGTTCGGGCTCGGG
>WSTI01000004.1:0-19250 GCA_019616915.1 Ceratobasidium sp. 423
CCTTCATCGTCTCCTCCAAACTCGCCTCCACCAGAGGGCACAATATCGAGATTATTGGAAGTAATATCAACCGGCTGGTTCGTGGATGAAACGTTTAGGTAGAGCTCTACCGAGCAGTATTTGCATCGGGAAATACACGTGCAGTCCTGTCAGGGGAGGAAAATGAGTTAGAAGAGGTGAGGGAGTCAGTGGCGCGGGATGGAACATACCCTCGTATACCTCAGTGCTTCGTCACAGTTTGTGCTTATGAGAGGGACCATGCCCAGCCGATGGGCCAAGAACTCATCGGGCAAAACGGTGGTGTTTCCCTCGATTTCGACCAAATCAATTGCTTCAAACCAAGCCATCAGATTCGACTTGATTAATAGAATGGCTGGTACTCACCAACGGTAGGTAAATCAGCCATACAAACTCGCCGAACAGAGTTGGCAAAACTAATAAAAAGGTCGTTGTTGTAATGTGGCTATTAAACATTAATACTAGAGCACTAACGCAAGCTCTACGCCCTCCAAAACAAAGTTGACCGACTGCTTTTTGACATCCCGGATCGTCAGGAGCGGCCCCGAGCTAGTTTCTTGGTTCATCCTTTCGTTACTCTGTCGTAATTAAAGCCAGGTGGTAATAAATAGGATTGCTGTCGTCGGGGCACGCTGCAACTCTCGGCGCTTATTTGCTGGCGTCCGTATGATGACCAAGACACGCGACACGATCGAGGAAAACAAATGATAACAGAGATGACTGATCATCCGCTCCTCGGCTTGACTCGCCACCACTGACGCTTTCGCACCACTTTCTACATTGAAGGCAATCTAGACAGTACGGGCTCTCGCTTGGAATTTTTATTGGATTTTATAACATGTCCGGTCGAGTTACTAGATCGGCTACACGACTTCGAACTGCTCAGGCTCTGGGACTCCAGTCGTAACTTCCGAACCGGCGACATTACCTCGACGCGGGAAGTCCACCAACGCTGGCCGTGCTGGATCTCCAACACCCTCCAGACGCCCTGGTCCCATTTCAAGAAAACCCAGTGGACCGGCTCCAGAATTACCCGAGCTCCCGCTGTTCATTGAACCACCTTACGACCCCGTTCTTATCCCGGCTACATTAACGTTTTCGTTTGAACAAGCAAAAGAGCATTTGATCAAGGCGGATGGGAGGTTTGAGGGAATATTTAGAGAGTTGAAGTGTAGGCCTTTTGAGCAGTTGGAGCTTGTCGATCCGTTTCAGTGAGTACTTTTTTGGTTGCATGGAAGCGAATTGACTGGGTACGTTTTAGGACGTTGGTTACTTCCATCTTGTAAGTATAGTAATGTACCCCGTGCGGTGGTATTGAACGAGGCGCAGGGGACAACAAATATCATGGTTAGCTGCCAAATCCATTCGACACCGATTCTTACGACTGTTCGACCGTTCATTACCCGAGAAGGTATCACTCACGCACGAACAGTAAGCTCTGTTCCTTATTTCTCTACTTGAACTAAATAACCTGGCTTTTAGAGGGATAAAGTATACGTTCCCCTCTCCAGGCCGGCTGGCAAGCCTGGACGAGAAGATTTTGAGGACTGCGGGGTTAAGTGGGAGAAAAGCTGAATACGGTATGGTTAATCTTGACACTTGTGTATGATGCATACTCAAATCACGATTGAATAGTACTGGACATAGCAAAACGATTCGCAGATGGCCAGTTATCGACTGAAAAACTCGCCAATGCATCCGATGAAGAACTTGTGGAAATGCTCACTGCCATTCGGGGGATTGGAAAGGTTTGTCCTCTCTAATGGAATGATATCAATTCTGAGCGACATTATTAGTGGACAGTAGACATGTTCGCCATATTCTCCCTGCGTCGACCCGATATTCTTCCAGTCGGTGATTTGGGGACTCAAAAAGGGTTGCTGAACTGGGTAATTTCAAGCCATGATCCTGACAAGTACCCACTCGGCATCAATCCCAAGAAACTCCCTAAGACCAACGAAGATGAACCCGAGAAGCCCGAGGAGGCAAAAGCCGTCGAGCCTGCGGAGGATACTTCAGTCCTTCCGGCACCAGGGGAAGCATCCACATCGACGGCCAAACCCATGGCATCGAGTTCAAAACCACCCAACAGTGTCCCGCTTACCCCAACCAAACCCGTACAGCTCCCACAAGGAATAACCCTTGAAATGCTCAAAGCCCGTGCAAACGGGAAAAAGGTCAAGGGAGGATGTTACTTGTTGCCCAGTGAGATGGAGGCATTGACTGCCAGCTGGAAGCCGTATCGATCGCTTGGTAAGTTGCTTTGGGTCGGTTCATGAGGACGGGGGCTGATTCTGGGTATGTAGGGGTGTTTTATTTGTGGGCTCTCGTAGACGGGCCGAAGTGAGTGGTGTGTTTGATGAGCTCGTTTTTTAGACGGTCGAATCGGGCTCGGCCGTTGGTATACCATGTACAATATTATTACCCGCTATGAATCTTGATTGGCAGTCGAAAGAGTCATTCGAAGGAACTTGTAAGGTAACCCGAATTGAGTCAAAACAGGGAAAGTGCAACGCAACGAGAACGCATATAATCACGGCGTCAGAGCATGCTGTGTCAGGTGCAAACTGATCTAATTTATGAAAGGCACCGATTTGACCTAATTTGACCCAATGATTCCAAACCAGCAAAGAGCTGTAGAAATGACGTTGCTAGCACAGGCATGCACGTAGCGCTCTCGTAGTTATGTGTTCTAATAATTAAATGCTCGCGTGTAAGCAATACATTTTCATTGACCCACGTTCGCTTGGCTGAGGTAAGTTTATATGCACGAAGCACGCAGATCAGGAGCCGACACGCGCCCGGAACCAAGTTTGCAATATATTTGTCATAAACTTCATCGGTTGCAAGTTTGGCTCCCAACAGCCAGCAGGTTGCTGTCTTCTTGCCCGGATCACGACCAGAGCCTTAGAAACTCTCGTTACTTACTGAAATCGCCGCCACCACTCATTTGTGCTGAAATATAACGCAGTCATGGAACCGACCGCAGCTATAGAATCCATTGTAACCGGAAATACAACCTTAGAGCCAGCTGGTACGCAGAAGTCTTCTATCTCGACCTTCAACCTGAGGCTAACCTTTAGTAGTGGCATCTCCCCGCTCATCGTCTTCCTCGGCCATACATGGCTTAAACACGTCCAAATCGACTGGGACGTCAACCACGAGTATCGATACCCCGCGAGACGGGGATTCTCCGAGGCCCAGCACAACATTCAAAGAGACCGACACTCTCAAAGATGCAGAAGACGAATTTCAAGAATTATCCCTCGACGATACAGACGCTCCAAACCCACGATTTTCGACAGTTCCGCTCTATACACCGAGTGTCAAGTCACAACCTCTCGATACTCCTGAGCAATCCAAGCCGAGTTCGCCCGCTGGCAGGAGGCGAACATCCTCAGTTGTTTCGCCTATACCGGCCATAGCAGCTCTCAAGCAATCTCGTCGAAAAACAATTGCGTCAGGGTCATCGGCTGGGAATTTACCGTTGCTCCTCGCACGCCTGGAACAAAAATCTGCCAAGGAAGAGGCGGACCCTGCGTTGAAACGTGCGAGCGTGGATGGCGCGGGCAAGCTGGTCGACGACTTCAAAAAGATCCAGCATGACTCGGATGGGGATGCGGGCGGGGCCGTCGATTGGGGATTTTGGGGCGAGGTTGTTGCTAGTAAGTCCCAAGCCACTCTATTTTTGGATCGGTATTAATGCTGCGGTAGATTACGAGGAAGTTGCACAGACGCGGCCAACAGAGTTGGCTCAAGCTATTGAGAACGGGATCCCTGCGAGCCTGAGAGGAATGATGTGGCAGCTTATGTACGTCTCCGTCCCTCTCTCCTCACTAATAATCTAACGTGGTTCCTCCACCGCACAGGTCAGCGAGCAAAGACACAGAGCTCGAAAAAGTCTACTCTGACCTGCTCAAAAAAACCACGCCGCATGAAAAAGCAATAATGCGTGATCTTGGCCGGACATTCCCGAATCACGAGTTTTTCAATGACGGGAGCGGGGTGGGTCAGGAGAACTTGTTCAACGTTCTCAAGGCATATTCTCTGTACGTTCCGTCTTGTATGTGAGATGATCAAGGATTAACGTGGAGGCGTGCCTAGGTACGACCCCGAAGTCGGGTATTGTCAAGGATTGGCATTCATAGTCGCCACTCTCCTCTTAAACGTAAGTTCTCTTGGTCTGCCTTCGTTTCTAAATAATATTAACGGCGTGGATAGATGCCGGACGAGGAGGCGTTCTGCGTTCTTTGTCGACTAATGCATTCCTGTGCGTATTATTACCTTTCCTCTCTCTCTTCATCTCACCAATTCCCGAATGTTTGTAGACGACCTCCGGGGACACTTCCTCCCAGACATGCCGGGGCTCCAACTTCGACTGTACCAATTCGACAGATTAGTCGAGGACGTTCTTCCTGTGTTGAACATTCATTTCGTGAGGCAGGGTATCAAGAGCAGTATGTACTGTAGCCAGGTGCGTTCCTTCTTCCTTCTCCTCTTATGTAAAACTAAAGCAGGCAATGATAGTGGTTCCTGACCATGTTTTCGTACCGGTACGTCCCTAATCCTTCCTAGATCCAAAAGCGAACTAATTGACGGGAATCTAAGATTGCCTCTGGACCTTGTATTCCGAATTATGGACACCGTATTCGCCAACGGAATCGAAGCCATATTTGGGTTCAGCCTGGTCTTGCTTCACAATAATGAAGAAAAAATCCTGAAGCTCAAGTTTGACCAGATATTGGAGTACTTGAAGGGACCGTTGTTTGATTCTTACAAGGTATGTAGGCTCCTGGCGACTGGAGGACCGACTAACTAATAGTCTGCACAGATTCCAGAATCACAACGCTCTTCCTCGTCTTCAGGTCCTGAATACAAAGCCGACGAGTTTGTTCAAGACGCGTTCAGGATCAGCCGGTCGTTTACGCCGTTTATGCTGGATTCATATGCGGGCGAGTATCAAGCCAAGATCAAGGCCGAGAATGCGCACCAGGAGGAAATGGATGCGTTGAGGACGATCAATAGGAATTTGAGTCAGCATGTGTAAGTTCTTAGCCTCGAGGTTTCGAGCCGTGACTGATTTGGTTGGTAGGAAACAACTTGAGGCCTCGTTGGCGCAGATAAACACTGAACATTGCGCTTTGGTGGTACGCGTCTCCCTTCTCTCATTTCGTGCGGCCGATTGACAGTGGGGTAGAAACAACTCGTCATGAGCAAGTTGGAGCAGGAAGAGTTAGAAGGACAGTTGGTCAAGTTTAAGATTCTGTAAGCGTTATTTGACCCCATGAAAAGGATGGAGGCTGACGAAGGAACAGATACGCCGAGCTTATGCACCAAAAGGAAGACGACAACCATCGAGCGTCGATACAGAGTATGAGGGCGCGAGCCAGCACTACAAAGTAACTCTTTGCTCCGGATTGGTTAACCTGAACTTCTTGTTTCTTTACGACTTTCTCAAGACAATTACGACCACTCTTGTAGACTTGCTTTGTACTTTATGTTTTCCCACCCGTTTTTTTGCTCGTATATCGTTCGCAATAGGACAATCAAACTTGCTTCTACCACGGACGTTTACGGAACCTTATCACTTCCACTCGACGATAGACAAAACTTGTCGTAATTGCAGGGTAATTACCGACACCGAGGGCCAGTCAACGAGGCATATTTCACCATTTGAGGTACATTTCAACTTTTTCGCTTCCGCTAAAATGGACGCAATAAATCAAAGAACGACGCGGAGGTATTTCATACTTGGCCCTCTAGGTTATGATTTCATTTAGGTCCGAGCTCGTGGGATGACGTGAATGGCGATGACGACCTTGCAATCGACAATGACGAAAGTGACTGTATACGGACGGTGGAATGAAATAGATAAAAAAGCGAGTGTAAGATACACTGTCGTTTATACTACGACTAATACATGCTACAGTGGAACGTAGTCGAAAGCGGGAGAGCATACGCATAGCGATTTTGGGAGCATAGGGGCATAAGCAATAGGAACAAAGAACAAAGGGGAAGAAAACACAACCGAAACCAACAGCAACAACAAATCTAGTAGTTCAAAGCGTAGGACAGGTGATAAGATCTAAATACGAGCCAGTCAGGTAGATCGTTCGAGCCGAGCCGATAGTCCAACGAGAGGGGTATATGTGAAGTTCTCTTTTGGGAGGTAGAAGCAAGTTATCCACGATTATCGTCCTGATTTTGACGGTGCATTTGAGTATACAATCCGCTTGGTTGTCCGGGGACAAAAGGGCGCCGGACTCGACGGATACCGTTCCCGACTGAACCACAAGAGCCAAGAATCAGATCAACTTCAACTCCGCGAAAATCATGCGTACCCGGAAAAGGCTCAGGCAACCCGACGTGTTCACCTGATGAATAGAAGATCCTGGGGCGCCACGCAGGTCTACGCACCAACCCAATCAGTGATTCAATGATGGGTGTGAATTATGCCACGAGCTCACCTCGTTTCCATGATGGACGAATTTTTAAATTTCTCTAACAGTTGGGTGGGTCAGTTCCATTCAGTTGGTGGAGTGGGAATAAAACTAGACTAACCGACGAGAGCCTCTTTTCCTTGACTTGATCGGACATCAGTCATTCGGTGAGCAGATACTGAGCGGATAGACTTACTAGTTTGCGTACCCCGCGCCGAGTACCTTTTCCGACGCATACATGTTCCTGGAAGCTAGTTACGAGATGTGCACGACGTCGTATTGTGTGGGCGTACCATTTACGCCCCAGCCGGGCCTTCATGAACTTTAAAAGGTCGGAAATGTTGATAAAGTTGACAAAGGCGTAGCCGACGTTGCATTCGTTTTGAAAGTCGAAGCTGGAGAGCAAGTTAGGACGTAAGCGCAGTGAGATAAAGGTGGGCCTACCGGAGGTAGAGAAAGTCGATGGCGCGCGGGGTAACCTTGGGGAGAGTTAGCGGTGGCACATTGCCGAACGGATATACATACGACGTCGATGAAATCAATCAAGTTCTTGGTACTCATTTTGTTTGGGATCTGTCGACGAATGAGTAAACTGAAGAAAATAGTAGGCAATACTCACATTCTTCAACATGATTGTCGTGCGAGTGTCCGACCCGGCTTCGATCCGCGCAATGTCCACACGGTTCCGCTCTGGAGGAGGGTCCCGAAGAAGGTCCAAGACCGCACGAGCGCTCGCGGGCAGACACATGTGCGCCGCGCCGCCTCCCAGGCCGGTAGAACGTATAGACCCACCGCCGCGGACCTGAATAAACCCGTCGAGCTCATCGGCCTGCTCGTCTTCGTCCCTCTCGATCGGAGCCGACGCCCATTGGTTGTTGGCAGGTGGCGGGAGCGGACCTTGGAACGGCGGGAGCGACGTCTTGCGACCCAACCCAGCGGGGGTAGAAGGAGCAGTCGAGGCCGTGCGATCGGGCGAGAGCGAGAACATGGTAGTGGCCGAGTCCTTGCTCAAACTCGCTCCGGTTCCAAAGTGCTTGAACGAGAGAGAAGTGCCAGAGCTGGCGCTGGCACTGTCAAACGAATGAGCGACCGAGCGACGATGACGGAATTCTTGGGGAAGCTCTTGAGCACTGTGGTCGTCTGGGTAGCTCGGGAACGGAACACCCGGCGAAGGAGCCTCGCCCAGGAGATTGTCCGTCGACGAAGCCGAGCGCGGCGAGCTCGAAGGAAAGGCGGAGCCGGTGGAAGCGCGACGGCCATAACGAGCACGATAGTCAAAGAGTCCAGAGCTGCTAGGGGTGGTAGGAGTGTCGTCATGCCCGTCCGATGGAAATGGAATCCCCTCGATATATGCGTGTCCCTCGTCGGCTGCCTTGAGGTCGGCGGCTTGGAGGAGACTTGCAAGCTCGGTGTCGTCAGAGCCGTGGGGCGTTGTGTCGTTGGAGCGACCACCGGAGACGACGTTTGCGTTGGGGTTGGTACTGAGATGAGCGACTGCGCCGTGGATCTTGTGATTATTGAGAGAGAGAATGGCCCGTTCACTGTCGCGCGAATCGAAGAACTCGACGTGGAAGAGCTGCGCATATAAGCACTAGTTGAAATGAAAATAGAAATGACTCACTTTATAGTGCATTCCCACGACGCGGAAGAGCTTGATGTCCCCAAACGTGGCAAGAAGACTCTGCATGTGTGGACCGAGCGAAGTAGTCTGCCCGACGAGGGTGATGTACACGCGCGAGTCGAGCTCGGCTAGGATAGGAGAACCGGACAGAATCTGGACCCAAGTTAGCGCAGAACAAGTGACACCTGACATACTTACCTGAATCAACTCAACGTAAGATGGAATGCGAGCAGAAATAGTAGAGCCCTCAAAGTATTCCCGAGGGGTTTCTTGCATACCAGAGAGCGCCTTGGATGCATGGCGGCTGTCGTGGAATGCAAGTATGACCTAGTCGCAACGTGAGCGGGGCATGTGTACCTGAGCGAAATGAACCCACCACGCCGAGCTCAGCCTGAAGACGCACAAAGATGCCTCGGAGCAGCCCACAGCGCTCGAACGCGGCCTTGAGAATTTCGCCAGAGGCATTGGGGGGCACACCTTCGACCTGCTCGGGGGTCAGTAGGCGCCATTTGCTTACTAAATGCACTGACGTAGATAAATTTGTCGCTTATGCTCGACGAGTCCATGTTGTCCGACGAGGGCCGACGCTCGCCGGGGGCTGCCTTGTGCGTGCGAATCTTGGGCATGGTGCGGCGGAGAGCTTGGGCAAGCGGGTCGATGTGCGGAGCGGATGGAGGCGAGTTTGGCACCGACAAGCGCGGAAGCGCCTTGGGTGTCAAGCCAGACGGCACAAACGGCGGCGCTTGTGGGTGGAGCTGCGAGTGGAAGCCGACTCCGATTGCAGTCGGCTCTGGCGCATATGGCGGCGGGAAAACCTGCGGCGGCGACTGGGGCAGCCCGGAGAACATAAACGGCGGCGGGCCGGTGAACGCCGGGTCGTAGTAGAACATCGGCAGCGTAGGAATCGCCTCGGGGGGAGACCAGTATGGATGTGGCGGCATTGCAGCAGATCAGTGCTCGCGAGGGGGTGTAGGAGTCGGTAAGTCCAAGCTCTCCCTCAGCGCTGCCTATGAGGACGAATCCAGTTGTAAATCCAGATAAACAACTCTGCTTCTTCGAAAAGCACCGTGATGGGGTCCGGCCTTGCCCAAGGAATCGTGAGTTCCTTTTTCCGCCGCTGAATCCATCCTACTCTTGCACACGATTAGGCAGTGTGTTTCCTTGGCTTCCCCGATCATCGCCAAAAGCATGTACCCTTACGAGTACTTGATAGGATAGATTAAGGGCGACCCGACGGTACAGACGACGATTTCAGCTGCCCTCTGCCGATGCGCGCGACTTGGACATCTCGCGCGCACACTCAAATGTCCCTCAGCCACCCACGTGCTAGCATAAACAGTTACCCACCTTCCCGACGTACCGACGCGCTCTGAGATCAAGGGCCGAACAATTCGTCGATCAATTAATCCTTATTTAGTCATCCCGAGGTTCATGTAATCAACGTGTGGCACGTGATCGAAGCGGCTGGAGCCCGGCCAGTGGCTTGATCGACTCTACCGAGGACGGATTTAGAAGCCGCCACCACAAGGCATCCCACCCCTGTCAAGGCAGCGGCTACACCTTACGAGAGCACATGAAATTACAGAAAAACTGCCCGCGCCACTTCGAGATGGCCACTATTTTCGGTATAGACTGCCCAGCTGCCTGCGGGCGGTATCTTCGTGTGACGAGGAACCAGCTTGGCTCAAAGTCTCTTTGCACTCGGATGGAGTCTGGAGCATTAATCTCGAGTTGTAGATTAACTTTGATATTCGAGAACAGGCGGGCACTTTCTAGCCATGTATGGTATTCACTCTCCCCTGGTTGTAAATGAATGGGGAAAGGATTTGCAGTCGCTCTGAGATTGCTGGGACCTTTTAGGTTGCCGATCGACGTAAGAATAGCCTTGTATGCGCCATGCGTGATCATATTGCGTTCTTTCAGGGCCGCCGGCAAATTAAATGCGGTTATTTTGCTTGTATCGCGTGTGATGCGCGTGTGTTTGACTTGGCGAATTGCTGCTCGTGATTAGATAGGTTCAATGCAGCCCCACAACCTAACCACCACCGCCTTGGATATTGGACCTGTCAACGCGTAATGGCGGTAAAGATCGTTTTCTTCGATGCCCTGTTCACGATCGTCCAGCCCCGAATACCCATTTTTGAACAAGTGAGTTTAATTATTTTATCTGTTGTCTTCGCGATGTCCCGGGCCGCCCCATTGGCAACTTGCCCGGCTGATCCCCAGGTTTAGCGTTCAATTAACCTGTGTTGTATACAATACCATTCTCAGCCACATTCCAGTCTCCGTCCATCATTGATCGACGAACTGGGAATCGTCGGGTGGGATTGACATTATTATTGATACTCCTGTGCCACCACTCATCGTCCAATTCTTTCTCTGACGGGATCAAACCCCCCTGGGGCTGGGATCGACCACTCACAACGCGCCAATGTCTCTATTCGATCTCTAACCCGCGACATTCTGTCGATCTGCAGTACCACCGCGTCCTGACTCCCAAATTTGGCCCGCTCAATCCGGCCTCGCTCAAAAGCTCATTCAAAACAGGCGAGTGTTTGAGATTTGAATACGGTTTTGATCTGATTAATTAAATTACCACTCGTGCGGACAGCGTTGAGAGAAGTTCAACAAGAACGACCAGCGTATAGAAACGGCAAAACGGGCCCGTTGGACAGCAACGCAGTCAAGGGTTGGTGGAAAGAAGTTATTAGAAGGACGGTATTGGGCGCGGGGGCGGATCCACAAAGTATGAGAATGAATTTGGCGAATATCCGAGTGAACGGAGTTGTTACAGGAATGGACGACCGTTTGGACGACGCAGTAACCGAATTGTTGCATATATTTTCGTCAAAGGTGGGTTAGGAGCTCGTGATCTGCGCACCTGACATGAGCGACCTCTTAGGAAGGGTACAAACTCACTGATGGGGCTCTACAAACCAGCAAGTCGACTTTGTTTCGGTGAACGTTCTCGACCCTAACCCCGACTCCACAGCATCATCACTCAAGGCCGAATTGGGCGTCCGGACGGGTTTGGTATCCAACTGTGATTCGCGCATTGGCAAGTCTGATCTTACTTGCATCGATTATGCACACTTACTTTCGGGGAAGTTCGTGCCCTGGAGGACCTGGAAGTAGGATCTCATCTTGACCCCATGGTGATATCTGAACTCGAAAAGTTCGAGAAACCAGATGCACGGATGTGGCAAGTTGCGTGTCAGAGGTCCCGGACGGAATTGGCAGAGGCAGTTCATGTGGGAGACGACTTTGACGCGTGGGTCGACTTAAGGTTCTGCCTATATGCCGTCTGTATTGGTTGGACTGATTTGGGTTGGCAGAGATGTGATAGGCGCAACGCAGGCTGGCCTAAGGGCCATTTGGTATCGCCCGCCTGGACAAGATAATGGTTTAGATGATACAGGAAAGGTAGTACCTGAAGGTGTGGTCGTGGTAGAAAGGCTGGCAGACATAGTTGATATTGTGAGGCGGTGGAACCAGGGACAAGCGTGAGAGCGCATATAAATGAATTGTCAATGTAGAGAAACGAGATGCAACAATGAATAAAGCGAAAGCGGACAAACTCGAAACTTATATCGAACCGTCATAGGAAACCGTCTTTTCCCGGGGCTTAACAATGTCCTCCAACTTTTCGCCCAGCTTGATCGTGTTTACTCTGATCACACGAGGATCCTGCCGCATACGTGCGCTCAGGGCCTGCATGACCTTTGGTGAAGAGTCGAAATGCATGGTCCAGTAGCTTTAAATTTGTTAGAGCAAGTCGTCAGAGGGAAGTTAGGACTCACTCTCCGGCCGTATGCCATTGCTGATGACTACGCATGCGCTGAGGCAGTACCCTGGTTCCCATGCTCGTTATCTTTCGGACTACACCGCCGTGGTTCATAACATGTTGGGCGGTGACTGTAGCGAGATCTTTGATGTGTTTCTGTGGCCCAAACATAGATAAATCCTAAGTTAGATCAGCATAAATATCAGTCGAAATACGCACATAGTCTTTAAAGTGGCTAGAAATACAGAGTAGCTCGTAGAAAGGCATGGTCCGGCCCGCAGTAAAGTTTGAGTGCTCAGAATTCGATCACAGCGATTAGTCAGCGTATACATTACGGCGCCAAAGGGTCCAATTGCTTTCTTGGTTGACGCAAGTGGCTCACTCACTTATCACTGGCCTTGATCTACGAGTTACCGACTATCGCGGCGAACCCCATATTCCGCCGCGATGAAGATACAAAAACAGTCCAAGAAAGTTGGGCAACCGGTAAGATACTGTTTACGGATATTACTTGACGCCCTAACACACAAAGCAAATTCTTCCAGCATCCCGAAGTGGCCGCCCTTATATCAACACTCACCGCTACACCTCAAAACGAACTTGCCTCGTTCATAGCCAACATTTCTATATGGACGTGGCCCCGATCCGATCTTAACTCCTGGACCAAGGTCCTTAACCGATTCGATTCCGTCTTCAGCGACTTAATCGACAAATATGATCTCAATAAATTGCAGCTCGAAATTTTTGACGAAGCTGATAAGAAGTTGCTACTCGAACTACTTAGGTTTGAGCGAATGCTATTAGAGAACTCGACGAATCGAAAGCTCTTTGCGTCTTACGATGTGAGTTTATAATTTCGTGCGGGCGGACCCAAAGAAGCGCCACCTCGTTCCACTTGCCACGGGTTACTGATCGTCGTTTGGTTCATCTAGCGATTGAATGCATTGCTCGCGACTTCCGACTTGGACATCCTAGTCGCTGTCTTGCAGCTCCTGTTGCGTCCATCGCAACAATATTCTTCACAACCACCTACCCCCCATTCCCTCAATATCTCGGCTCCAAGATTACAAGCACTTGCCATGCGATGGCCTGGTCTACGCGAGGCAGGAATCGAGTTGCACGAGCTTTTGGATAAACCCGCCCAGCCGGTATCAGTTGTGGCAAAGGCCAAGGCTCCTGAGACCGGTATTCGGTTTGGATTCGGAACCAGCTCGAGCGGCTTTGCGACTCCCACCCAAGTCGCTACCGGTGCGTCTACTCCTCGAGCAGGACAACCTTCATCTGGCGGTGTTCCAAATTCGGGAGATGTGACCTTTCAATTTTACCGCAAGACCGTTTTGGCAACTCAGGCGCCAGAGTCCAAGCCCGAGTCATCTAATGTGGAGCAAACGCCTACTCGAGCATCGGGCTCTCGCTCTGCTTCGTCCTCGAATCCATTTTCGCCCTCCAAGGACACGTCGACCGGGCGCCAGACGGGAATGACTGTAGTCCGATTAGCGGATCTGCAAAACTCGACCAAGGACGACATGCAGATCGTTGCCGAGGCTGTGAAACAATACGATATTCCTGATGAGGAGGTTTTCGAATTGTTATGCCGAATCCGAATTGCACGCATTTTGGGATCCAACCAAGAGTCCGCTCGCGAAAAGCTTGCATGCGCCCGGCTACTCGCCATCGCCATCTTCGGTTAGTACCCCTTGCGATAATGTGATTTTCGTGACTCATCGAACTTTGTTTTTGCAGCGCATACGCAATCGGAAACCTTGGCGCAACAGCAGCTTTTCCTCTATGAGCCTGATCTTACGCAGCACCTCGCCGAGTTGATCCACCCAGATCGCAATATCCCAGTATCGGTTCAAGTTGCGGCTGTCAATGCGCTTGATGGGATTGCCCGCTATCGCCATCGCTCAGCTGAAGTGTTGGCCGCTGTGAATGCCAACGTGAGCCACGGTATTCTTATGGGATCTCTGCGCAAGGCGGTCGAGGAAATCCGAAAGCCCGACTGTGAGTAGCGCTTACCTCGTGTGAGTAGTCCCTACTAACTCGTTGGATAGCTCCCATGCCCAATGAGTTCCCTGAGGCCTTACTCGGGTTTATCACGTACCTTGCTTCTCAGTCTGCGGGGGGTACCCAGGTTGTGGGAGCAGGCCTCGTGCCTCAGCTCATTCTTCTGGTCGAGAATCGGCAACCTGAACGCATGACGGTGGTCTCGAAGGCCATGCCCTTGATCGATAATTTGCTTTATGGCTTCCCTACCGCTTTCCAGTTGTTTGTCAATGCGCACGGTGTCGAAGCCATGGTTGGACGTATCTTGCATGAAGTCACGACCGGCATCGAATCGCACGGCGCTCTCGCGCAGAGTTCTCCACCCGGCGCCGGAACCTCAAGTATATCCTTTCACTCGCTTTTACCGGTACACCAGCTCATATCATATTTTTCAGGCTTGCTTCCTTTTGTCAACTCCTCTCTCTTGAAACATATTATTCGCTCTATGCATCGAATGATGCAATCATCAGGGACTGCCGAGGGGTTGCGGACCTTGATTGATTCGTCTCTCGTCCAGTCAATCAAATTGATCATGGAGAACAAGATCTTATTCGGCCCACCGATCTATTCTATCGGTAGGCTAATTTCCAGATGCCAGCATAAATGTCCGACTAACTCGGATTATTATTTTAGCCATCAACATCATGGCCATGTTTGTGCACAATGAGCCGACGTCGCTCGCGATTCTACAAGAAGCTAATGTACCTGATGTCTTTTACCGCGCGATTGAAAGTGGCATCGAGCCCGCGATTGAAGCCATCACTTCTGTGCCAAATGCTATCGGTGCACTTTGCCTGAACCAGACCGGACTGACCCAGTTTAACGAGCACAAGGCAATCATGCCCACGTTTTTCTCCATATTCACCAGCGAGCCTCATATCAAGATTCTGCTCGAGAAGGACAATGCTAATGCGATTGGAGGTGCGGTCGACGAGCTCGTACGACACCATCCTTCGTTGAAAGACGTCGTTTTCGAGAGTATCGCCGGCACTCTGCAGAAAATTGAGTCTCTTGGTAATAGCTTCCCGATCCCCAAAGAGCAGGAGAATCTCTACAGAATGATAAGCACTACGTCTCCTCCGCCTCCTACGGGAACAAGTCAAGAGCCTCCTGTTGCATCTTCCTCGACTTGGTTGTCCGCGGGTCAAGAATCTGCGCTTCCTTCTGGAGCTGTTACGCCCGCTGCTGTACCAGAGCCTGAAGAGACCGAACCTGCAAAGCCCGAGCGAACGGAGAACGTGATTGCCTCTTTCATTGATATTTTATGCCGCGTGAGTAGGCTATTTTTATGCGTAGTCATTCACACCTAACCTTAAAACATAGTTCTTGGACGGGATGTTCCAGCATATACCCCATTGCCAAGAATTTGTCAACAATACCGACGGTCTCGATCGCCTGGGTCGCTTGTATGCGCTTCCATGTCTACCTCTGGGGTACGGTTCGTCATTAGCGGCCGATTCTATGGTTCAATTGCTGCGCTCGATGACCGAAGTGTCAGCGACGAAAACTTTGGAATCCCTCACGAAACAAGTGCAACAATCGCTCGAGGAAACCAAGGCGTTCTGGCAAGAGCCGTCTGACAACTCTAGGCTGGCACAATTGATGGAACGAGCAGGTACGCGGTTTGGACTTTAGCCACTATCTTATCGAGGCTGAAATTATCCAATAGTCAATGGTAGTCTTGATGAAGCCAATGCCGAATATCGCAAATTATTCACTCTACACCTTCGCGTCAACCTGCTCGCCGACATTTATACGACCATGGGATATTCACATAGCCGTGGGGGGGCCCCTCTCATCCAAACTTTAACGAATCCTGATTCTGGAGAGATCCTCCCGAAACTTGGCGCTCTGCACCGAGCCTTTGTTTGGGAACACGCTGCGCTCAAGTCAGCATTAGCCGCACAAGGCGTTAAAAACCAAAGCAATTCGGCTACAGAGAGCGATGAGCTTTTGTCTCTGAACCGTCCTCAGGATGGCACCCCCTATCACGATGCTAGCGCGAACGACGCATCCAATGTTTCTGGTAGCGGCGGTACTAGGTCCGTCAAGGCGGTCAACGAGCAGAACAGCCATCTCATGCGACACCTGGCCGAGATGCTTCCAAGCGCACTTGCTCCATTCTTCCATGGTACGCCAACTCCCCCTGGTATGAGCGTGTAATTACTGACTCGATTGCAGCCGTGGTTAAGGTTCTCGCCCCAAGCCGACGTATTCCGGATGATTATCGCAAGCAAGGCTTAACTGCTGCGCTTGTTGTGGCCAACATCTTGAAAGAACATCTCACTTGGCGACCTTCCTGTAAGTCCCTTCTAACCGGGCCGATGTCATAGTGCTAACCTACACCCTTCCCAGCCGATCTCCACGCGACTTATGCCTATGCGACTGTTATGCTCAATTTGCTCCAAATCCTGATTTTCGACGGTATGACTTCATCACTCATTTAATATTCAATGTGAAGCTAACTATATGCAGAACGCCAATCCACTGCTGTACAAACCATTCTTCTCATCGCCTTCTTCCGCGTCGACGGTCAGGAACGTGTGGTCGAGCTTGTCAACAACTGTCTCAATGCAGCCGATCGTATTTTTGCCATCCCCGAACAAGACCAGACGCCGGAGCAAAAGAGCGAGTTGATCTATGTGCTTGGTTGCATCAAGATTGCGCTTGGATTGCTTCATCCCCTCGTATCGTCTTCGCCAATGTTTGAATCGCCTCAGACGGCACAACTTACCACTCACGGCAAGGACCAAAACGACGAGGAGTACTTTGAGCCGCACACGTTCTTGGTTAGGTCTCGGGCCACATTTATCCCTGTTGCAACTCGACTGTGGAATTCTCCTTGGTTGCTCAAGACCATCCCGGACTTGATCAAGGGAGTGGTGAATACCGTTCTCGAAATCATGAAGGGCGACAGGGAAGAGGCTCCGCCCGATACGACATCCCCCAATGCCTTCACGGAATTCTTGCGCACACGCGCATTCATGCAGCCTCCGGTACCTCGACCTGTGGATGAAACCCGATTACAAGCGCTGATGGATATGGGCTTTTCTCGCGAGGCAGCCACTCGGGCACTTATCATTGGAGGAAACAACATGTCTCGTGCCACAGACTATCTTCTCACTCACGGTGATACCGCAGAAGGCGAAGGATCCGGTGAACCAGCCGCCCCGCCTCCGCCAGAGGCCTCCACTTCGATGCAGACCGACGACCCAGAATCAGATGCGTCTAATCCAGCTCCCGAAGAGAACAAGTCTGAGAAGGGCAAGGAAAAGGCGCGCGATCCCGAGGTGGTTGCTCGCGACTGGGCCAAGGAACTTCAGGAAGCTCGTCAAGCCCTCCGACCCGACATTGGACCTCGCCTCCTGGCACTTGCTGACAAGGACCCGCAGCTTGTTTTTGACCTCAAATCTGCCTTTATTGGATCAAGCAACTCCTATCAAGCTAGCTGCTTGGACTCCTTGTTCGAAAGCGTGAGGACATTGACTCCAAAAGACCCAGCCTTCGCGACTCGTTGCCGACTACTTGCCGTTGTCCTTAATACCGCTAGCGCTGATGACTACATTCCCCCTCGCGAGAAAGTCCGTGGATTGACCGACTATTTGCTATCTATCTCCGTCAAGCCACTGGATGGACCTGCCGAATGGTTGGCGGGTTACCTCCTGGTAATTGAAGTGCTTCTTGTCATCTCTGATGAAATCGCCCCGGCCCAGTTACCAAAGGACGACGAGCCTATTCCAACGATCGATTTCAGGACTCATGATATCTCGACCACGCGCAAGACGGCTTTCAAGTTGTGCCTCGAACTTTTGCCACTCCCAAATCTAACCAGCGACGACCTTTTGGCAGTGTTTAGGCTTTTGATTATCCTCACCCGGGACCACACTCTGGCAGGTGAATTCTTGTCCAACGGCGGGTTACAGCATTTGCTCTCAGTATTCAACGACCCTTCAAAGGAGACTGGCAACGGCCAGATTCATTCGCTCATTATTCTGAGGCATGTCATTGAGAGCCCACAGGTCCTGAAGCAGATCATGGTCAACGAGGTGAAGAAGGCTTTCCCTAACAATCGTAATCGCCCTACAGAAGTTGCTGCCTTTGTGAGCACATGTCGAGGGGCCGCACTTCGTGATCCTGAAGTATTCCTTGCAACCGCAAAAGAGCTGTGCGAGATGACGTCACCCACCCGACCAGGATCCATTCAAAGCTATGTTGCTCTGACCTCCAGTGCGGCATCAGGAGAGACGAGCCAGGCGATTTCTGAAGGTAGCTCTGGCTTGAAAACCGTCCAGGATCTAGACGAGCGGTTGATTCAATATCTTGTGAACGAGCTTCACCGCGCAGGCCGGGCTGCACTCGAATCCCTCTCTGAAGATGCCACTCCACCCACGACCAAACCTTCGCAGCCTGACACCTCGATGACCGTTGACGAAGCCCGCGCTACCACCCCAACTCCCGGAACAGGGCCCGCCCAAGCCACCCAAGCCACCCAATCCACCGAACCCACCACGACGGCGCCCCATTCCGATTACCTGTATGCGTGCTTCCTTCTTCAGTGCCTTGCCGAGCTTCTCCTTTCGTATCCCTCCTGCAAACTTGCATTCATTGCCGCTGGCAAGAAAAAGATGAGCACTCCTAGTCGCGACGGAGGTAAATCGAAGAGTGCCGTTCTATCCTTTTTGCTGTCCGATCTGCTGTCGTTTGGAAAGATTTATGGACAACCCTCCGAGAAGGCTAAGCGCCGAATTGTCATGTCTAGATGCGCAATGGAAGTCATATTTGCTCTCTGCTCGTCGCCCATGTCCCAACAAACGCCCACCGATCTCAAAGATCTACCGAGTGACATTGTGCACATCCGAAAGGCGGTGTTGGACGTTTTGGCCAAAGCAATAAAGGACACATCGAGCATTAGCTCTATTGAAGCGCGCTACGGACGGCTCATTTCGCACGCCGAACTTTGCTCCCTCCTCTTGACACCCCAGCCGACGCTGTCCTCCAAACCCGTTCAGGATGACGTGACCATCCATCTTGCTAAGATTATGCTCGAGAAGAACTTTGTTGGGATCCTGACTAGCATACTCGGAGAACTCGATTTGAATTATCCAAATGTCAAAACCCTCGTTTCGGCGATTCTCCGTCCCTTGGAGTACCTGTGAGTCACACTGAAACTCCTGACATATTTCCTGCTATATCTGATAACGATAAACTTCTAGCTCGAAAGTCGCTATCAAGATGGGTCGGTCCGACAAGAGCAAGACATCACTCGCGGTTGATGAGGAATCCGAAACTTCGTCCAGCATGTCAGTTGATGATGATGAAGAGGAGGAATCCGAAGTCGAGG
>WSTI01000004.1:29352-40286 GCA_019616915.1 Ceratobasidium sp. 423
AAGCCAAATTTGAAAATGAATGTCCGGGAAATATGTCCTTAAAAGGAATAGAAGCCCACAAGGCATGCGCATACGCAGATCGTTTGCCAAATCGATAGACTACTGCTTAACGACGATTCGGCACCATTGGTTGCGCCGCTGGAATGGGCAGACCGTGCATTAGTTGCTAAGATTGCACACATTGCCGTGGGACAACGATGTGTGAAATGACGGATATGGCCAATAGGTAGATCATAGCGGGGCAATTCGGATCAGCGATCATCATATCCATATAGGCACGAACTATGGCGACTAACCATCTGAACTCAGCGGTACCGGCTCACCCTTGAGTGCTGCACTCGAGAGTTGGGCGAACCCGACTGCTGGTGGATCATATCTGAAAACCGAATAGACGTTCTTCTGCTCGCATAACCAGGATATTAGCGGGTTTGCCTCCCTCGAGGCTGAAACTAAGAGCCCAGGGCAGTGAAGTAATGGTTATTTACCAGAAAAGAAGCTCCAATGTACCCTTGAAGTAAGATATTTTAAGTTGAATGAAGCTCTGATGGTGACCAAGTAGGCTTTGTAATCAGACGCTTACATTGCGGGATTTGGGAATTGGCGGGATCTCCCAAGGTGGTCTCAAAGATGGCGCCAACGCATGTACCGGGTGTGCTGGTCGTAAGCCTAAAGTCATCTGATGATATCGGCCATGCGCGGCCCCCAAAATTTAGAGTTAACTGAGAACGATTCGCTCGTCAGCCCGATTGCATACTGAAAAAGTACAAGCGCGGGTGGAGGCCGAGTAGTTACCTGAGCCTGTTGGGAGCACGCTTGGCCGTTGGGGGAAGATTGTCAGTCCACGACTAATAGTGTGCCTGTCAATGCCCCACGACTTACGAAACGTCCAATAACCCTCTAGCACGCCTGAGCCTCGTTGTGCTCCAGGGATCGCGGTGTACAAGTTCTCTACGATGCTTGCGGGCCCACCAACTAGTACAAACATTCAGTTTGAATTTGATAGAAATTGCGCGTCAGAGCTCGTAAACTTACTCAGCGTCGTTGCAGTGTCAATCGCGGCCAGGGCACTTGATGCATTTGATCCGACGGCTGATATCTCGTTCCCATTCAAGGTAATAGCTGGATAATCGACAATTTTCAACGCGGGTAGTTAGTCATTCTTGTGAGCTAAATCCGATAGGAACGGGCATCCGGGGGAAGTACACAAATCGTCGTTCTGCCCGAACTCACTATGGATCGGAATCGCCCAAAAAGTGGGATTTGAAGCATATGGTAACGAAATGAACTCGATGTCGCCAGTATACAGGGCTTCGTTGGTACCGCCCAGGAGGAATTCCCCACCAAATTCGGTGACGTTGGCGGTAGAAATATTCCTGTATCTATCGTCGGGGTTCAGCTCGGTGGTGATGTTGCCGAACTGCGGTCACCTGTCTTTCCGCAGTCATTGGCCGCTTACCTCGTCATCCAAAAGCTCATTACGGGCTCATGCCATTTGTTGTCAGCGACGAGAGCTTCCCAGAATGGCGTTGTTTGAGACGCCGCCAAGTTCTAATTGCACATTAAAGACCTATAGCACTGCCTTTCTGCCAGCAATTTACGCACTTTGAAACCGAGACCCATTAGCCCTGCAATATCTCCGGGCACTGGGGTTCCCAAAGTGTAATTGACGAGTCCCCAGACTTGGTTCTGGACGGTAAAGGCGGATGATGACCCAATGGATACAACATCGTTTACGAGTGTTCCTTTAACAGATCCGATCCCATAAGCGATCGAGAAAGGCGAAGAGGCGTGTTGCAGACTGGACGAGGAAGTAGGGTCAAACTTCTTCCCAGTACATGGGGCACACTCGACGCTCTGCAGCCACATGTCAGAAGAACCGGTATCTAGAGCAAGTATTATAAGAGTGGCGAGTAATTAATATTTCGCGCCTGGGGGTGGATGGTGGATACTTACCTAGAATAACCGCATAGGTCTGAGGTGGCGTTCCAACTTCCACCGAGGCGTAGTACATGGTATCCATATTTTGATTCGCCATGTCCTCCTGGATAATGTTTTGTCTCTTGCTTTGATGCTTTCCCCCATATTTCTCTTGTAGGCCCTTCCGCTCCGCGGCAAAGTCAAAGGTGGGGTGGGAATTACCACGACGAACAAGAGAGGCTGAAGACACCGCCTTGTGAGAACGAGATACAACATGCGCCTTTGCCTCATTTGTCAGGTAAGTAGAAACCAAGAGCCATAGTGTGGTAGAAAATGTCCGAAAAATCATAAATGAGCGACTAGGTCATGGACAAACACAAGTTTACTTACTGCGGCACATTTGCCAATTACCTGTCAAAATCCATATGGTTACTACCCCTGTCCCTTGGCCGATCAAGGATTTCGAACCCTAAGAAGGTGATCGACACAAACAATATCCGCCAGCCGAGTCACAAACTAGCTTCGAGCCAAATATCATGCGTCTTGATTGTCAAGGTTAAATATATTGTGGTAAAGACAGGAGAGGTAATGACAGCATAAAATCATAGGAAAGCATGTGGTATTAGAGAGCCAGGGTAATAGCACTGAGAAGTAGTAGCGTGAGTGCCACTCCAGCATCCCTACCCACCGATACATCGCCGTTCGACGCCCCCGTAGTGTTGGGCACTGCATTGGTGGCCGTAGCAATCGGCGCACTAGCAGAGGATGTCAAGGGAGTGGTAGGGATGGGTTGTGGGTTGTCCCCCTGTGGCGGCAGCCGAGAGTTGCGCGAATCCAACCGACGGTGGTTCATATCGGAAAACGGAGTAAACGTTTTTCTGTGAGCAAGTAATGAGACTCGTATTGGCGACTCCTTTTCAATACGCTTACCAAGAAGGCATCACCCACGATCCCTGTAGTACAAGAAGTATATGAGATTAGACAACAATACGAGAAAATGGATGTCTTACATTGTGGTACATCCGGATTCCCAGGTCCACCCAGACTCATTTCAAATATTGCGCCAACACAAACGTTAGGGTTTGTGGTTAGCAACTTGAAATCAGCAGATTCCATGGACCAGCTGCGACCACCAAAGTTGAACGCAATCTAAAAAAAAAGGTCAACATCGTGTCAACTAACCCAGTCTGGGAGACTTACATTGACCACTTGACTACAAGCTAGAGAAAGGATGTCAGGGCTAGGTTCGCACGCTAATAGATACCACATACGATAAATCCAGTACCGTTCCAGGTTGCCGGTCCCCTTTTGAGCATTTGGGACTTGCCTATAGATATCTGCAACAATGTCCGGAGGACCGCCGACTTGTTGCGATGTCAGAGTGATGACAGGTGAGAAAAAAGCAAGCAACGAACTCAAACTTGTGCCCGTGTCAATAGCGGCAAGAGAAGTGACTCCAAGGTTGGTGATAACCATAGGTGATCCCCCGTTGACAGTTATTTCTAGGTAAGGATGATTTCAGACAATGTTAGTGTCAAAATATGCACTCATTCCAGCTAGAGGGCTCACGTCTCAGGGGTATCGACCAGTATGCCTTGATGCTAGAAGGCATGGTGATGTACTCGATTTCACCAGTATACAGTGAGGCGTTCACGCCTCCCATTCGGAATTCTCCGCCGTACTCCTCATTTCGTACAGTGGAGACATTTGTGAACCTAAATAAACATCTAAATATATGATTCTACACTCTAAAAATGACCTCACCTTGTCATCCAGAAGCTCATGAGCGGCTGAGACCACTTTCCACTCGTTACGAGGGCCTCCCAGAACGGAATTGACTGAGTATTGGATAACATCTTGAGGAGCAATTATTAGAAAAAAGTGCTAATACTTTTTCAGAAGGCTACGACCAACCTGGAATGCGAGTCCGAGCAACCCGGCTGAATTCCCGTTCAGCAACACACCCGAAGTCTGATTGACCAAACCCATCACTTGATTCTCAATCGCAAATCCGCCCATTTCTATGTGGTCCGAGACGATGACACCTTGTACAGTTCCAGAACCATACCGAATCCCAAAGGATTTGCCTGTTTGTTGCAGGGAGGATGAACCGGACCTGATTTTGGCCCCTTCACAGCCTATACAGGTGTCACTTTGAAACCACAGGTCCGACGATCCGGTATCTTTGTCATAATCTGTGAAAAACTCCGAGGACCAAACACATTTCCTAGCCAGACTCACCAAGTGCAACCCCATAAGCAGTTGGCGGCGTCCCGACATTCATCAAAGCGTAATACGACAAGTCTCCATTCTGATTGACCATGGGTACACCAGCCCCATTTTGCCGAGGCCGAACCGTTGCCCCTCCACCTCGATGATACTTGGAGTCTAGGGCATCACGTTGCGCGGCTAAATCCTCGGGAGTGAAAGACCCTGCAGGCGAGCGGCGAATTAGGGGAATATAGACCGACGAAGATGCTGACGCCGTCGATGCGACGGAAAGTAGCAGCAAAAATTTCATTCTGTGAGTTGCAGTATGGAGGAATGTGGTGTGAGTGAGCTGCGAGACAAGCCCATAACGTGACTTTGCCCTTGGGTTGACGTGAGGGACGATCTTGGGCTTGGCATTGATCGTGCACGTGTGCTCCCTGAGAAAGTCCGGAGAATGTTACATGACTCTCGCTCTCTAACCACGAATGCCTGATCATCCTCTAATCTTTCCTCCGTGGCGCACCAGCGACTGGGAGACAGTAGACGACCGTATACGTGGCGGAAAGTCAGTTTCAACACTTCAAGAGCGTAACAAAGACAACGGAGTCTGGTTTTGTGGGATGCTAGGTTGAATCCCTAAACCGAGATCTACTTGCCACTAACTCTGGTCACCTCATAACAGACATATCTGCTCTTGGCGGAGCAGGTTTTGCGTCCCAGCGCTTCCGCTTTACCAATGAACTGCTTCATCTTCCGAGGTCGGAATACCGGGGGATACGTGTGAAGCTCTCGTCGCAACCGAGCGTCTTACACAATCCCAGGGAGTTCACCCTCGTGTTGAATACTCAACCTATTACGCACCGACCGGATGGTCGCGTAAATAGTCGGGTTACTTGGGAAGCTGCCTTTGCAGACTTGGCGCCCTCTTGGGACTTGTCGTTTGACGCATTTCGTGCGACTTATCGAGGCAGACCAGTCGACCCCGCGCCAGTATTTGATCCCTCCACCGTATATGACCTATCTCTGATGTGTCGCTCGGCGTTCGGCAAGCAACATGGCCCTTTCGAACTGCATGTTTTGAGCATAGAAGCAATACTTAAATCAAAATACTAATATGCTGTGGTAGTTTATTGACTAAAGAACCGCATACATTGTAACGACTACATATCCTGGGGCCTAGCCGTCAAAGAATGCCGACTATGACTTTGTACGGAAACTCCCCGAGTAATCTTTGCTAGCTAACTTCTTCATATCAATTCGCTCCTACATACACCTTCTGCGTCATGTTCAAGTCGGTACATATCCCAACGCAGTCCAGCGAAGGTGCATTAATCGAGTATAGTGACTCTGAACCTACTAGCTTACTTCGGAGCCCTCTGGTAACCTGGGCGTATGCAATATTCTAATGCGACTCAGGGCTACCCGAGGCTACCTGATCCATGATGCTGTAATGACAACGTGAGAAGAACTCGATTTATTGTGGAAATTATATATTCAACGAAAGGGTTGATGTAATATACATTACGACTGTCTAGTGCCACAGACATCGGGTAACCGAGTAGCTACGGAGAGGACGTCCCGTGATGCTTTAATGTGAGTCACTGGCTTCTTATAGCTGTACCTGATCACGTTTATATTACTCATATGTGGGGAACCATCTGTTAGGAGGTCGAGGGGCTCCGGACCCGATCGGACTGGGTATCAAATGTATCCTCAGCCTCTAGAACCTATCAACGCTAAATAGGATAGGGTAAGGGGTTTACGCTGCGGAATATTAGCTTTTAACATTCAAAACAGTATGTATTAATTTCATCGAAGCTTCAGAAATACATAACGGATACAACCGGCTGCTAATACCGCACAAACCGCCGGGGCATGCGGTACATGTACCCGTATAAAGACAAGTATAACGATATGCTTCAATATTGCTTCATTATTTAGAACTGCTAGGGCCACCGCATTGAGTTACAACCAAGTGCCGTTGGACCTAAAGTACGATGAGACGCAGCCGGTATAATAATAGCTAAACTTACTGCGTCCTTTCTGCTAAACGAGCGTTGACAATTGGGGCATTTATGCGGCCGTTCGCTCTGCATATAGTAAACTACGCTTAGTAACATCCATTAGGCTATTGTATGCAACTATTTACCTTGTGTGTCTCCAAGTGCCTCTTCAAGTCATGAGCCCGTGCAAATCCAGAGTCGCAATGCTCGCATACGTGAGGGCGGGCTGTCAAGGGACCGGGAGGTGCATATGGTGAGGGTTGGCCGGGGGGGAGCCCGCTATAAATATCATAAGATCTACATCCTCATTTCTGTGATTTAAAACTCACCTTGGATACCGGATCGCATCGGGAGGAGGAACTGGTAAGTAGCTGGAACTTGTTTCGGGTGCATATGCTGGAGGAGGGATTGGTAGTGCTTGTTTAGCTCGGGATTCTTCTGGAGGTGCATAGCGATGACCTGGCGACGCTGCTGGGAAGGGAGTGAATGCAGGTAAAGTAGTCGTACGCTGCCGTTCTCTCTGTGTTAAGTCCTTTGGCGAGCCAGGGCGATTGGATCGGTGTATGCTCACATCGTCTGCGGCCTGATAACGCTGAGAGCTTCCGTGAGTCACTGGAGCAGCACCTGGGTCCTGTTGGGGAGGTGTATGCCCAGGACTTGGCCTTGAGCGACTTTCACGAGCCGCAGGGAAAGACTGAAAAGGTGGGAGATTGTCCGGACCAGCTGGGTTTACACCGGAGCCGGAACCATAGTAAGTGCTGTCTTGAGATGAGTTCTGCGAGTGAGACATTGCGAGTGAGATAGTGAACAAAAGCCATACATAGAATCCTTTTTATGAGCGCTTTCAATTTTTTTTTCAATTCGTGAAATTGCGCACTTGGCGGGTAGAAATGAGCGACTTAGCCCAGAACGGAGAGCGCATTCGTCGCTGCGCCCAATCTATTACACAACTTCCCTGATGTCATGGCGAGGACGCGCTCATAACCGACTGCCCGGCGCCAACCAGTCTCAAGGAGCGGCGATGAAACGGAAGCCTAAAGTAGTCAGTATTGTATTCCTAGCATGCGTAACCTTGGTCGCGTATATGCTGGTGCTGAGTCAAAATCGGGCCCGTAGCCAAGGGCCTGGAAGAGTACCATGGCCAGGGTTTTGGAACTCGCTGACCGCTACGAAGCGCTTTTTAATACTCCCGTTAAGGCGCAGCTTGTTTCGAGTAGATTTCGCCAACCCAGTAGACTGTACAGCCTGATATGAGCTTAACTCATTCGCACTACTAGCTAAGGACGATATTTTCACGCTTGCGACTGATATAGACAACATTATGATCGTGATATCAACCGCCGATCTGTAGTTTTACTCCGCCGGCTACTTGATTTACCTTCAATCATGTGGGCCACTCGGTCGTGACAAATTTCCCTTGTTGAGCAAAGATGCTGGATAAGTGCCTTTTCCGCGGAGGATAACACCGCTAAACAATTTCCTATTCTAGTATACTATTTGACTCTGTACAACCTCGCCTCGATCAACTTCCGGCCAATCTCTCTAGAGTCGGTGTTTGAACTTGAGCCTGTTTCAAAGAGGGTGAAACTATGTAGTAGTGAAAGGCTCGCAGCGGGTGTGGGCTAGTCGGGCCAGGTAATTTACCGTGGATCAGGGAGTAATAGTACGTGCCACCAACCCTGAAGTTGGTGATCCCGGGTGATTGTAGGCCGGCGGCAAGTGTAGTTCCCGCTGTGTCGGGATAGCTTGTCGTCGTTTCAATGCATTATTGTCAATTGTATGTCGACCCTAACATGAATTCTGTCCGGCGATTCTGGGACAAGTTCACTAGGCTTTATTTTCGAGGAATTTGGACTCATGATGGATTCCCAATCAAAGCCTATTCAAGTTGAGATTATTACTTTTGGGGTAAGATCGTGGGCGCTGTTCACAATTTATTTAGGCGACTAGCTATATAATTTGTCACTGGGACAGAGTTGACGGATAGCGCATTTGGGGCGAACCGCGCGAATCACTTGTGAAATCGGACGCGGAGTGGCGCATAGATCTACAGACCGACAGTCGATACAATGGCGCCAAGTGCCATGGAATTAAGTTTTTGCCTACTGATGTATCGTTGGGTATAGCTCATCGATATATGTAGACAACACTAACTCATGTCACGACATAATCCCTGGCCGGGATTTGTTTGTTCGCCATGTGTCGCGATCGAAATCCATAAGAAGTATTGTATTTGAAAGTACTAGAATATCATGATCGCAACGCAAGTGGATATATATACAGAAGAAGTCAAGAAGAATATATGTATGTATAACATTAGGTAACGATCTTGGACTTAATAAGCTCCCACACCTTGTGTGTGCCAACTCCGGTACTAAATAAGTGAGGGTTGAGATCGATCATATTATAAAATATAATTGGGAAGAACTCACTTCTGCTGCATGACGGCCGCACTGGGTACCCATCGAGATTCCGCAGGTAAAATGTATTTGGTAGTGACACCAGCCCGCTTACGCTTCGGTTTCAGAGCTTCTTTACTCTTGTTAGTATCGGGCGGTGCGCCCAGTTCGGGTGGATTGTCGCCATGCCATTCAAGCGCAGAGCATACAACTTCGTATGTCATGTGGATGTGTGAGAATATGTGGGGGACGCTGCCGATATGTTTTGGCGTCTTGACCTGAGCGCCAGAGGAAGAAGAGGCCAGCAATTTGGGTAAAACTATTGACGGCATCGAGGTCAGGAGTTGGCCCGGGACTCTGTCATTCTCGGAGTCCGATGTCTCGGGCGAGGGCTGGTCCGTGGCGGCCAGCAGGTCAACCGTCGGAAATTCCCAAAGCCCGGCAAGGAGGCCTTGAAATAGGCTGTTGAGTAAATGCGAAATATATCAGAGGCGGGACAGTACCATACCCGTTGCGGGGCGTTTAGCCATTAACCACCACTCTTCCCCACTAGAGCTAATCCACCTTGTAGCACAAACAACGCTGGTTTCGACTCGTGCTTTCTTCTTGTCGATTTTCATTGGGAATCGAGTCACCGAGCTATTGGTTATGGGCAAAGGACTACAAACTCTGCAGATCTCTTCAATATCAGCGACCGGGGACTTGGCCGTGGAGACTGGCTCTGAGATCTAGTAACTTGAATTTACGCATGCTCGGCTGGTTCAACAATAAACGACTCACCTCATTGGCCGCGCACCCCGCGCCGAGCGGGCATTCCCCACAAGACGGAGCCGCCGGTCGACACACCGTGCTTCCCAACTCTATGAGCGCTTGGTTTATGTTTCCAGGCAAACCGCCGGCAGAATCCGCGTTGGTGTTAATAGGCGCCTCGACTAGTACTGTAGCAGCACCCCAAAGAATATCAAGGGCCTGCTTGGACTTAGGGTTGGCGTAGAGTGCGAGAGCACGCGACAAGAGCCTCTGGACGTTGCCGTCAAGCTGACCAATAATGCAGGGTGAGGATGAAAGATAAGAGGAATGGTGTTAGTCGTTACGGGGTTGGAGGCGAGGGACCTACCACTGGTGCTCTTATTCCGTAAGCGATAGACGCTACTGCGCCTGTGAAAAAGAAGAGGAAAAAGTACAGGCAGTGTCAGCGATTTTCAGGGAGGTCAGAATAATACCGGGTCAGTCGGATCACTCGTACCAGCAGTATACCGCCCCATACCAGGAACCTCTTTCTGCATCACCTTGATGTCTTCTGGGATATGACCTTCGTATTCGTCCCTCACTTTCTTAGCGGCGGCGAGTAGGAACCCCGCCCTCCGGTAATAGCCCAGGCCTTTCCAAAGAGCGTGTACGTCGGCTAATTCTGCGGCTGCCAAGGTTTCAAGTGTTGGGAATCTACGACCGATCCAAAATAAGATGTGTGTCTACCTGTAATATTGTCGAAACCCTCACTTCTCTAGCCAACGGTTGTAATATGGGATGACCGTGGCCACTTGGGTTTGCTGAAGCATGATCTACATATTCTTGATGAATATCGAATCATGTGGATAGCCAAGGCTATGGAGCACGTACCTCTGATACGAGTACTTCGTATGCTCTCTGTCCCCTCTCCTGTTTCGTCAAGTTGGGGTCGTATACCTTGCGCCACGGCATCCCGCGAACGTCTCGCTGGTGTTCAAACCAATCCAGAAGCGCAGGGATATAGGGCAATAGACGTGTAGGATCATGCCTAGAAGTAGTATGGGATTCCTCAACGGGACCTGAGACCTCGGGTGTGTCAGGAATTACGCTCTGTGTTTTCTTAGGACCACGCGTCGTCTTTGTTGATCTCGAGTTTACGCGTTTCTTCTTGGAAGCAGGCGCCGACTCCAGATCCTCCTCGGAGCTATCAGCTACCATAATGGGCTCTGTATAGGCATCCTCATTTTCCGATGCGTCCACGTCGATTGCGATGTAGTTAACTTTTTTTACCGCTCGAGATGACCGACGAGGTGCAGACATGGAGCGGAGGAGTTTGGCGCTTAGTTGATTAGGGTAGGTCGCGTCGTTTTTGAGATGGGTCGTTTCAGCGCTTAGAGTCCAATAGAGTACGGCTCAATACGTTCTTGATTGCTGCGTGGGATCAATGATGGCTCACCGTTCTACCCGATCACTTCGCCGGAATACAATACAGCAGAGACGATGACAAGGCCCCAGAGTGCGTGTATATTTTTAGCAACTTGCTCTGATAAAAGCACTATAAAAGCCCACCTCATGATCTGCCTCCTCACCACTCGACCACAACTTGACTTACCTCTATTGCAATGTCCATGACCTCCGCCACTCCGAACTTCCCAGCATCTTTGACCCCAATCTC
>WSTI01000005.1:0-27864 GCA_019616915.1 Ceratobasidium sp. 423
GTTTATACGGTCCTTGATAAGACGTTCTCTTGCCCAAACAATCCATCTTTGCGAAATATGGCGAGCGTTGTACTAAGATCATTCAGCAAAGTCGTTTTTCGATACACGCGTAATACCATACCACCCCCTGTAGTGGAATTCCCCCCAGAAGTGGAATATGCGTTATTACCACTAGAAACTTTCAATTTTTTGAACCGGTTACGAACAGTCAATTGTAAAAACACATGTTGGAGTGCATATACGTGTTATTTGAGCAATACTGGTAGTAATAATATGCACTCTAGGGGGATTTTTCGAAATTTCAGCTATTTTGGCTCAGAATCTGTTCCTTCTGCTTCGTTTCTCCCTTCCAACTCGCCAGGTGGGCTCAGCTAGATTATTTGATGCCCCCCTGTAATTGTGGTCTTCAGACTGTGGTCATAGCCATAGCCGTAACCTCTCCCACGACCTTTGATGGAGGTGTGTCGTCCATGTGATGCCTCCTGTTCACGTACTTCCATATATTATTAATATCTAGGGTATATTGGAAAGCTTAATGAAGTGTAATTGAGTGCAAGTAGTATAAGTGAACTGAGATGACGCACCAGGATATGGAATTCAACGATATATGCTGGATTTTTGGACATCCCTGCCTCTCGCCAATTCATGAAAATAAGTTCATGCCAATGTTACCTACACACTTCATACCATTAAGTACCTAGGTGCTTGCCTATTGTCTCATTTTTATTATTCCAGATCACCTGGCACACCCAATAAGGTGTACAAGCCAAAGCAGCAGAAAACGTTGCTCCATTTGATGCCAAAGGGTCATAATTTTGAATTCCTCCACCTGGAAAAGGGCCCGGTCATGCTCACAAGTTCCGTGATAATTCTTCCGGCCATGCATACAGTTCTATATGGTGGCTTTGGAGACCTTTATTTGTTCGGAAGCATCGTCATAGCTATACTCACCACTTTTCACACCAACAATGGCCAACTGCAACACTTTGTCAGTGAATTTAACAATTTCAACGACTCTATAGCCTGCATATTAATCATATATGCATTTATAAAGGCGATATAACTCACTTCAAGGCCATTGCGTGTTCCGATGAATGCAAGGTGCACGTTCAGATCACGTGTTCCACTTCCCGGCCAGTAAGCGCCCTGACCCCCATAAACTTGTTTTTACTGTAACTCAGTCAAATGTTTGCAAAATCTCTTACTTCCTACTCATAAATAAAGTACTAGACGGAGGCTTCAATTTAAACTCATTGATACAACTCGAGGTCAATTCAACAGTTGTATAACTCGACCGGAATACAAACCTGTTCCATTTCCGGGGGTTATACGGTATACAAAATCATTGGTGTTTAAAGCACATATCTGAAATCGCGGTTTTGGATGTCCGTAAGATCGAGGAATGCCTAATTGACGAGCGAGACCATGAATATACGTCTATGCCGTGTATAAGAAAGGCAAACCTTATCGACTTTCCGCTCAACTTTGGTCCCGTCTTCAAGTATTTCTTCAATATATGCGTCGTCATCTTCTTCCACCTTAGGCTCGGCGTCACGTTTCTTGTTCTCGCGGGAAAGTCGGATGCGGATGATGAGAAGGATAATAGGGCAGATGAAATAGCAGATGGTGATGACGATCCATGGAATGCGGTTCCTGCGCGCAAGCAACGAGTTCCAGGTTTGAACAAGGTGCATAGTACGGGTCATAAACGTACCTAGGCTTATACCGTTCTTGCCACATTTGAGGACCGACCAGGTTACCTACGCAGTACGCAGAAAGCATAATTGCCTGAACCGTAATCCTCTTTGTGTGACCCGCAGTTACAGCAGTCACCCAACCCAGGGAAAGTACGAATCCCGTTGTTCCGACGCCAGTGATCCAAATGGAAAATAGTAACCCGATCTTATTTGACCATGGCAGGACTGAAAATGGGCGTGAGCGTTTAGAAACAATTCACTGGCGGCAATCGTGCCCACCATTGATAAGAATCGATCCAAGAACGTTGGGAATAAAGTAAATAACCCCAACATAGGCGCGGCTGTCCTCCCATTTCGCAGCGAGAGTTACACCGGTCCAAATCGTGACAACTAAGAACGACGTCAGCAGATGACTAAATATATGCTTGCCTCGGCTTACTCTCGACCACGCCATCCACACATCCAAGCAACGTGGTTTGAAGGGTTGAAAATCCGAATGAATTGACGATGATACTAAGTTGTGTTAGCTGCTTTCCGTGTGGCTGACGGTGACATTCTTACCTGCGTTGGTTTGTCAATGAATTCGGGATGTTGTCAAGACATGAGAACAGAGCGAATAACCATGTCTTGGGGTCAGTCAGGGCCTCGATAAATCTATGTTGAATACCTATAAACGCACATAATATGGCTCGATGTTACACGTCACTTACTGGTCCTTCTTCCAGACTTTGTTTGAAACACCAGTCTGGTTGACCTTGATTCGTTCAATGGCCATGGTACGTTCTTCAGGTGTCAAGAACCAAGCAGTCGCTGGGGAGTCGGGGAACCAAAGGAAGTAGGCGGCTGCGGTAGCCAAAGTAATTGTCCCAGTCATAATCATGAACCATTGCCAAGGCGCAAACCCATGGGTATCAATGTGCAAGACTCCGAATGCGAGGAACCCAGACATAATCTGGGAGGTCCCGTTCATCAAGACTGAAATCGCTCATGAGTGGTTGGACTGACTGAAGATCGGTCGGTTACTTACACCAATACCCCACACGAACGCTTTGTTCCTTACGAGTGTAGAACATGCTGGTTACGATCATGAATCCCGCTGTGATTGAGCCTTCGCATATTCCTAAGATGATCCGGCAAGCCATTAGGCCGCCAAAATTCTTGCAGGCAGCGTGCATCATGAGGGCAATGCCCCAGCATGTGATGTTTGCCGCCATCCATTTGCCGACCGGGAAGCGTTGAAGGGCCAGGTTTTGACTGGGGGGCGATTAGTGGTGTGTGAAGAGACGAACGGGCGTTACTTACGGATACTCGAACACCAAGTAGGCGATGTAGAAGATAGTTCCCAACCAATTGCTGCGGTCTCGTTAACCGATGCTAAGAATAGTGCATCTAGATCAAAACTTACTACCTGATAACAGTGTCAGTAATATCCTGTCACAAAGCAGTCCCGGACTCACTGATTGGCGTCCAAATGAGTGTCCGTTCGAATTCCGAGAATGGCGCTACTCCCCAATGTGGTTTTGTCCATAAACTGAACCCAATACACTGTGGGGAATGTCAAACAACAAGAGAAGCAAATAATATATCGACTTACGAATCATCATGAGGGGTAGGATATGCCTGTCTATCTTCTTTCTGAGCTTCAGCGCTACTTCGGGGTCGAGAGGCTGGCCGGTTCCTTGCCTGAGCGTCAACCTCACGGCATCATCGACGCCTGTAGCAGCGACGGTGACATGGTGGGCGGGTCCCTTCTTGAGGTCAGCACTCTCGCTCTCGATGTCCCGTTTGCTCTTGACGTCCTGTTTCTCGTCGTAAGATGAAGACATTTGGCCAAGGAGGAGCACGAGAGCTGTCCATAGAAGATGGGGCCCTACTTAACACTAGGCTAGCATGATACTGGGGAAATGCCCAGCCTGAAAGCACCAAAATAGAAGCCTGGGCATCACGAAATAGCCGGGGAAGTTGGCCACGTTTGGTATCCGAGTCCTCTGAGATAAGATATTCGGCATTTATAGAGGTTTCGAACGCACTATGAGATGAAATGCGAATAGATACTCCGCAGCCAAGCGGTGGACGTTTACTCGCCTGCTTATCGCGTTCGGTTTTTCGGTTCCAATGGTCGGTTGGAAGAGAGATTAACTAAAGAGAACAGAGAAGAGCAGAAGACGTCAAGGTTGTGTTCTGAATTGTTCACGTGATGTGACGCGGATCTCTAATAAGAAATAATGAAGCCCCGATCAGCGTGCTTCACGTGCACCCCGTGTCTGTTCGGCCATCCAAATCGATATATATTGTACTGGCACGTACCCGGGACCTTGAATACGCAATGTCGACACCTCCAGGCCAACGTAGGCCATACTTGGGCTTGGGAGGCGCTCATCTACATCATATTGCCTCGAGCCCTGCATTCGCCGATGGAAGGAACAGAAACGCGAGTCCCCCAGCGCGTCCAATGTCTACAATAGCTGGCTCGGGCCACAGCAGAACTTCCTCTGCGTCCGGTGCTCTGCTGTTGAGTTCGCGTAAACCAGCACCGCCTGCTTTGGATGCAGGTCTACTAGATAATTCACCCACCCTGATTAGGGCAACAGCTACTGTAGTCAAGACAAGGAGTGGAACCGTGTTAAGCCGTGGCTGCATTTTGAAGACAGACCACTACCCCACTGGTATGTGCGCCCCAGCGTACCAGGGTTCGATCGCTATATGATTTACCTCTTTCAGGACGTGCACTCGATTTGGACATCAATCTACAGGGTATGGAAATGAGATTATTTACGGTGCGACCTCTGACACCAGCGACGTAGGGGCACCCAACTTCAGAGCTCCCCGCGGCGCCGCAGCAGCACTCAACGTCTACGGGGCGGCACAACCTCGGGTTGGAGGGTTGCGGGCTATTCTCTCAATCCTGGGTTGCAACCCTCCCAAGTCCTCACCTGGATCTCCGGTTACCTCCCCGCTGGCAAAGGCTAGTAGATTACCCACTAAAGTCGGCTGTGTTTGGTTCTCAACCCGCGAAGGTACGTAGATTGCTATACCTTGGAGGCCTCGGATCTAACACTCGATTAGAACCCGTGATATATATTGCTGGGCGGCCATACGTACTTCGCGAGGCCTCGGATCCGAAAACGGCGCTTCAGCTCTCGGACCGGGCCTCCAACATCGAAGCAATTGAGGATCGTCTCAAAGCTGATATTTTGGCTGAAGCTCATAGGTTGATACATTAGTTTCAAACTCTAGTACCCATTCTAATAAGAAACTTTTCAGGTTCGGTGGTCTAGTGCTGACACACGTTGAAGGTTAGCAACGAACGTGCGGCAGTGCTTTTGGATGCTCATCTCTATTGCAGTTGATAGTGAATCGCTTATCCCTACTTGGACTTCCGTTGACGCCGATAGTGTAAAGACACCTCGTGAGGTATGGAAGGAGGCGGAGGAGGAAGGCTGGAACGTTGAGGTGAGTGGGGCTTGGCTATTGAATTAGAAGCATAACTCAGCACCAACTCTCCTTAGTATCACCGGTGGGTTGAGCTTTGAAGCGCCTGGATTTAATATAGCTAAAGTTATACTCTCAAATCAGTATACCCATCACTCCTGACCGAGCGATCGAGGTATGGTGCACAAAAGACCGGGGCTAACTCCGCTGAAACTTACATAGTGGTCCATAGGATAATTACCTAGATGCCTATCTTAACGTTATCAAGGCCGTCGATCCCTTGGAAACTGCGTTGGTATTCCACTGTGGAATGGGTGCTGTACGGAGTAAGTTACCTACGTTGTGTCCAAGCCATCCTTGATCGACAGAATATTTCATCTAGCTACTTTCGCCATGGTGTCCGCATGCTTGATCCGCCGCAAGCAGCTCATTGCTCGGGGGTTCCCGGATCCCTTTGCAAAGGTGGCGGCATCAACTCATGAATCGGGGGTTGCGACGGTATTTAAACTTTTTGACTTACTGGTTTATCTACTAATTGTTCCTTCGTGTTTCCTTTAGCCGGCAAATATCCAAGCGACAGTTGCCCTCCAGCAAGTCGAGACCCAACAGGAACTAAGTAAATCGTTGCTGCGTTTGACCTATTTGTTACAACAAAGTATGCTTGTAACTCTTACCCTGGTACACCTGAATATTGACATTGTGATCGCACCGACTAGGCTTGCCTAGTGCCAATACCCAGTCTGCGATCGAACTCCTTCTCGCACAGCCTACATTGATGGACAACTTGCGCAAGGCCCACATGGGTAACTACGGCCTGGTTCTCTCGCTTCTAGGGTGTCTAGAAGGTGGACTCCACGTGAAGAAATTGGCTGATAGGGTCGTTGATAGTTGTGAGTTTGGGTGGTTGTGGTTGCGTGTCGTGAGTTTCGACTAAACGAAATTATCCTTTCAGGCGATCATGTCGCAAATTTGCGAGAGGAAATTCTGGCACATCGTGTGGATTATTCTGTAACGAGTATGGACGATAAGGGTCGCAGTGCGCATATCCTCAAGGCAAAGCGTGCTATGGAGAAATAGTGTGTATTTCGCTATAGACTCTTCTCGTAATTTTGCAAACTAACCCTGCTCTAGCTATTTTACAATCGCATTTGCTGGCTATGTTGAAGAAAGCGAGAACTTCAATGAGTCCTTCCAGGAATGGATGGAGGTATTAGCCTTGTTGCTGATTCACATGCCATTACTTACTGACCTCATGTATTATTAGGCAAGAACCGAAATATGGAAGTAAGTAGCACTGAATTGAATTCTCGAACTCCACTAATATTTGTGCGCAGCCAAGTTGGGTTTATGCGTAAAGCCGGGCTTCGCCTCAATGTATTCGCGCCTGTAGCGGACCTTTCCGCTATTTCCAAAGGCGAAAGCGTCCAGGCTCCCCAAGTGGCTGGTGGTCGGGTCTTGGGAGATGAGTGGACTGATCATGTTGTCAAGGTTCGTACCCCAATAGTTTGGCACATATTAACGTTGGGTTGTTGACTGTATATTGCTGCCAGACCCGAAGTGGAATCATTCTACGGGAAGGGTGCGTGGCAGCCTAGACCTCGGCGCATATACTACCGGGTTCAACTGACCTCACCTCCCTCTCTAGCATGCTTCTCAAATCGGACATGTGGAAGTCTGAGAGGCATGATGCGGGCGCTGAGACTCTGCGGGGTGCCACCAACTTTAGGAACATCACTGGGACGAATATCTACGCACTCGGTCAGCCTAACGAAGAGGCAATTGGAGCCGTAGTCCGCCGGGTCAAAGAAGACTATCCTCATGTTCACAAGGTTGCATGGATAAATCTTCGGTGCGTGTTTGACAGTGACGTACAGTCAGGTCGTGTCTTGATTTAGACTGGGGGATCCAGGGAAGAGCCGATTATCTATGTAAATGGTGCTGCACACTGCCTTCGAAGGGAAAACTACTCCCTGAGAAATATGAAGGTAATGGTTCCCGAGTCATGAAATCATGCACGTGAAACTAAAGGGAGATCTCGCAGGACTACGGCGGAATTTCCGCCGGCCGGTAAGTATTGGTTTATGCGTGATGATTGGAGCCTTGGGCCTGATTCATCCCTAGGTTGGAGATACTCGAAGATCGCCTCAAAAACGATATTATTGCTGAAGTCAACTCTTTCCAAGGCCGGTACGCACATTTTAGGGTATAGCATTTGGTGCAACTCTAAGGGTCGCTGCCATGTTTAGGATTTTGCTGCATACAGAGAATGCAGATGGCACCGTAGTGCCTATTTGGGATGAGGTTGATCCTAAAGATATCGCGGTACCCAAGGACACTATGTCGGCCCGGGTCGACGATGTTGAGATCGCATACAAACGTATTCCAGTGACATCAGAGCGTCCACCCGACTTCAGTGACATCGAAGCCCTTGCTGATGTGGTTATTCGGACCGATTCCGAAAGGACTCCGATTATCTTGAACTGCCAGCTCGGTCGAGGACGCAGCACTGTGGCTTCCATTGTAGTCCTTTTGCTGCAGGAATGGCTGAAGAGCGGACGGGGCCGAGTTGCTGCGCGCACGCCGAGGCGTGGCATGAGCATGCTTTCGGTTCCAAGCCGAGAGCGAGAGCGTGAGGTCTCTGAATCTAAACCTAGGCTCTCGTATCAAATCATTAATAGTAAGTAAAATTCTAGTCACTTTCTACCTTAGGTTTACGCAATATTATGTAGATCTCTTGCGAGTTATTCGACGTGGTCCAGATGTGAAGCGGATGGTAGATGACGCCATTGACCAATGCGATCAATTCATGAACGTAAGTTGTTTTTGTTATGGTGTTCATTTCGCATGTAACTTATAGACTATAGATTCGTGAATCCATTGAGGATGCCCGTCTCCAGGCTGAAGGTTCGGCAGACGAACAGAAGAAGAAGCGATTCATTCAACTTGGTAGGAATAATTGACTTCATTTATGCTCATTAACAATCGCGGGTGTTTCCAGGCCTTCACAATCTCCGCAAGTACTTCGAGCTGATCGTCTTCCAGAGCTTCCTCACCGAGAACGACCCCGACACGGTACGAACCTTCGCATCGTTTGAAGAATTTGTCAAGTCGCGACCTGTTATTGCCACTTTCGAAAACGAGCTCCAAGTTGAAGGCGCCAAAGCCCTCAAGCCCCTAGAACGATCCGAACGTGAGGATGCAGCCTTTGCCGATGATATTGAATACGTTGTCATGAATCGTTCGGGAAGCGTTTTGTCCGCCTCCACTATCCTCAAGAGCGACTTCTTCTCCAATTTACAGAAGATGTCCTTGCCTGAGCGCATTGAAGGTGCAGCCAATTTCCGTCGAAACCCTTTGACATTGGCGCTTGCGAACAAGGGATCGAATGGTAAGTTTGTATGCGGTAGTGGGATGCCCACAGTGGATGGGTGAGTTATTTCCACACAACCACTGCGATTCGACCAACTTTAACCAGGCTCCGTCGTGCCCTGACTCGGGTGGACGCGGCACCGGGAGGGAACAACATTGTGTTCTGGACGTCACTGCGAGAGGTAAGTATAATGGAGACAGTCAATGCGATAGGGCTTAATGTTCCTCTAGGAACCTGTCTTGTACGTGGCCGGTGGACGCCCACATGTTCTGCGTCTTGTCGATAAACCTTTGACAAACGTCGAGGCCACTGGTATCACTACTGACGTCGTAGAGGCAATGGAAGGGAACCTGAAGAAAGACATTCAACGGGAGATGATTCAATTCGATGGACGCCTCTTGCTTCACGATGAAGTTGAAACGCAGCCAGGTTCTTTCGATATCACCGCACAGTGAGTTTTCACGACCGATGTTTAACCTTTTGTCTCGACATTAATACACCCGCCTAGGTGGGAGCCTGTAACAATCGAGGATATCATGACCCCGAGAGACGTTTTCCGATTAGTAGCAGATGAAGGGTACAAGGTGAGTGCATTTAGATGCAACATGCAGCGCATATACTCAAACGTGGTGGTAATCTAGGTTGATTACGCTCGTTTGGCCATCGTAAGCTTGGTCTCATACTCGCTCGACCTCCCAATGTCTGAATATATTGATTACAGACCGACGAACAAGCGCCACTTCCGGCTGCCCTAGATCAGTTGGTTCACCGAGTCGAGGCCGGCCTGAAAGTTGCGGGTGACCTTATATTTAATTGTCAAATGGTAAGTAACGTATTTTGAATCCTTATCAGCTAACTAACATATTTGATAGGGGTATGTTATAAGTCGTCTCGGGTTACGGCCATAGACTAATTTGTCGATAGACGTGGACGGACCACGACCGGAATGGTGGCTGCGTGTTTGATATCCACGATAGCTGGCTGCGATGTTACAGTTGCATTGCAAGATGAGGACGAGTCATCGTCTGCTACATCCCACTACGACCCTGTTGATGGTAGCTACGAGGAAGAGGCCTACTTGCGAGGAGAATACAAGATCATCCTTCAGCTCGTCGGTGTTTTGTCGTATGGCAAGGTAGCCAAACGAGTCACGGATAAAGCGGTTGATGCGATGGCGGATGTCCAGAACCTGAGGAAGGCTATATTTGAGTGAGTCAATTAGTGGAACCATGCATGAGTCCACGGCTGAGACGGTGAAACAGTTACAAACTGAAGGTTGATGCAAGTGAGGCTGGATCCATGAAACAGAAGAAGCTCATGGATCTTGGTGTTAATTACCTGTAAGCGAACCACGTCCGTAACCAGAAGTTGAACTGATTTGCCACCATGCACCTAAATTAGGTACCGATATGGCACTTTGATTGTGCTCGCCAACTATTTGATCGAGAGACGGCAACGCAGCATCACCTCATCATTCCCTGCATGGCTCAAGGAGCATCGAGAGATCACGAGGCTACTCGGCCGCAGGAGCCTTGACTAAACCTCACGTTTAACATGGCTCGTATAATTCTGTTTACCATTACTGCAGCATGCCAAACATGGACTATGTATACCAACTTGTCTACAACGAATCTTGATTTTCCTTGGACTAGAAGCGAGATACTCAAAAGAGTCTTGCTAGATGACTAATGCAATGACACACACTAGGACGATTTATAACAATATATTTAGGGATGACGTTTTAGGATGGGCTAGGATGGACAAGGATGGACAAGGACCGACATGGAGGGTGGGAGGGAAGTGGGAACCGACTAAGGAGGAAATAAAATGATTCAAAACACAAAGATAAATTTGGTCAATCAGGCAACCGCTCGTCGGACACTCTGCGAATCAACAAGGTCAAAAAAGTTTACTCGGGTTTTGTTTAAGAGATTGCCACGTACCTCGCGAGCGTATTTGAGAACACGCTTGGTCTCCTGCGGTGCGCCCTTTGGCTTTTGTTGCAAAGCAGAAGTAAGCCATCCCTCGGTGAGCAGCTGTTTGATCTGGCCCTTGGAGTAGAGATCCGCCAGGTCACCGATGAGACCAAAGGCGGCGCGAACAATGGTATCAGGGCGCTCCTCATCGCTCAGTGCACGAGCACAAAGTCCGAGCATAGTTTGCACATAGGGAAGGAGGGGATCGGCTAATTAGACGCCCAATTTGAGCCAATCGTGCGTAAGTTCTAGCTGAGAAATCTTACCCTTGTCAGCGGACTTGAAACCAGCGACGATCCCGACATATGCGTCGAGAATACCCTCTCGGAGTTGCGCAACATAGTCGACCATCTCGTAGTCCAACTGTTTTCGTCGATTTAGTCTTGAATTATGGGGACATCCGATTGAAAACTTACCGGGTTGGGCTGGATCTCTCCGGCCTGCTTCAAGACAGTCATCGCAGTCTCAAGGTAGGGAGCAAACTCGGGGCCAATCGAGAGCGCAACATCACCGAAGCAAGCAAGAACTTGGATCTTGACGTTTCGGCCCATGACTTGGCTCTGCAGGCTTTCGAGTAGTAGACTGATGAATGCGGCGGCGTATTGGACTGTCTTCTCTTGTAGCGCACGGGAAATGTCTCCAATAGTACCAATGCAGACGGTGCAAAGTGCCGCATCCTCGTGGTTCTTAAGAGCAGCCACGATGATAGGCAGGAATGCCTCTAGGTACGGTTGGATATCCGGTCCAAGTGCTGTACAGGAGCGGTCAGTGGTGGTTTGAAACTGTCCAGGCTATCATCTCACCGGACGACATAGTACCGACAACCAGGAACCCATCTTCCAAGATAGTCGACTGCTTCCCAGCCGCCTGAACAAGTCGTAGGGTGAGGGTCATAATTCTATCAGCCAACGGCTTGACTTGGCCGCCCATCTTGCGAATTACGCTCTAAACGAGATATGTGAGCGCAAGAGTCGAAATCGAAAACCCGCGACGTACGATGATAACACTGCAGAAATTGCTCTGTAGCTCAGCCCAATTGGATCTATCGTCAATATTAAGCAACTCGTTCTACCCCAAATGTGAGCATCGGCTGTAATACGTAGTATATAACAACTTGCCTGGATATTCAAGAGAGTTTCCATGCGCTGTAAGACAGTAAGAGTGATCTGAGAAACTGCATTAAAGGTATCTGCAGAGGCGTTCGCAATGTAGGCATTCAAAGCTTCATAAGCCGCCGTCCGGAAGTTAGACTCGTTTGTCGGTCTACCAAACAAACGTCAGTTGGCTATATGCGGACACACTATAGATCCATACTTCTCGGTTACTATCAACAACTTGTCGACGATACCTTGGTAGTATGGTGAAAGAGTCGAAGTTGCCGCAGGCTGCCCTTCTGGACCAGGTTCAGGGGCAAGCTGTTCGGCAAGGCTCATGAGTGCCCAGCAAGAGTTAGCAATGACGCGCGGGCGAGCTTCCAGCCCGATCACGAGAGCGGTTATAAGGGCCTGAAGCTGGCTCTCAATGTTCACAGATCCAACAAGGAGTTCGCAAATTCTTCCGAGAGTCCATGCAGTAGTATCCTTCACAGCAGCGTTCGAATCGTTCATCATGCTAATAAGGATTGGAAGTGCTTGGCTGACGAGTCCCGCGAGAACATTCGGATCAGGACCTTCGAGGATGGAACCAAACACCATCACGGCTGCCTCACGCAAGTGCCAATCGTCATTCTTGATGTTTGTCTCGATGAATGGCAGGACAACTGGAACGATCGCATCGTCGACTGCCTGGGCAAGGAGCGCAAGACAAGTCCCAGCGGCCATGGAAATGTTCCATTCGTCTTCGTCTGCATCTTCCTCTTGCTGAGTGAGGAGCTGGAGCAGAACCGGGACGATATCGTTGAGTGCGGTTGTTGCGAATTTTTTGTTCTCCCGCTCAGGTAAGTCGCCGTATTCAATTGCCTTTATACAAGGTCAGCCTCAATTGTGTCATATCAAATCCAACCTACCTCGGCTTCTTCCATTTTGAGCTCGATTTCCTCCTCAGCAACAGTCGACCAGAATTCGACCGCCTGAAGCGCGACCTTTTCGTCCGAGTTCCTCATGCCCACGACGGTAAGCTACCGCCAATATATTAGCAACATAAAAGGACGCATTCATGTAGCTTACTCACACCAAACAGGGCACGCTCCATATAAAAGCCCATCTTGTCATAGTACAAACTCATAATTTTCACTAAACATTCAAATGCTCCAACTTGGACAGGGGGGTGTTCGCTCTGGGTGGCTTCGCAGACCACTTGCATGAGGTAATTGCGCTCGCCCTGGCCAAAGTTTAGCGCGTCAACGTTTGGATACACGTATCCACCCACCTCGCGTTCAAAGTTATCCCGAATAAACTCCAAAGAGTTCAACAAGGCCGTGATGGCAGCACTCTGGACTTCGGCGCTCGGCTCCTCCCGTCGGGCTCCTTGCACGACGGCGGTGAGAATCTCATTGGAACGAGAGCTCAACGAAGAGGGTGGCTGTGCAAAATATCCACATTATGCATAACGAATTAGGAAAAAAGTATAATAATCACGTACCACAACTTCGCAAATTTGACCAATGGCGGTGAGCGCATTCATCCTGAGTCCAACGTTCGAGGCATCCGATGCAAAGGTCAAGAGCTGAGTGATTAGGTCGGGCCATTGTTCGTTGGGAACTTCGATGGCGGCAATGGCAGAGACGACTTGGGCTGCAAATGTTCCAGCCCTGGGTTGCGGCGAGGCGAGAGTCGCCATCGCACCGTGCTTGACGCCCGCACGTGTTTCCTGAGGTAAGGCCAACCACTTTTCATTCAGTTCTTGTTGGCGGTTCGCGTCCTAAGCCACGGTATTTCAGTACCGCAAACGGTAATGTAGATAAGCCACAATTACCCTTGCGGCAATAGCGTTCTTAATGTTGAGGGCAGCTGCGTTTCGGATAGGGAGCGCGTTGTTCTCGTTTTGAAGCTCAGGCATGAGCGTCGCCATGAACGTGGGCTGGTAGTGTCATGTTAGCTAAAATCCGCAAGAAAATGCTGAAACCTACTAGATCATCGCGCGCCAATGCTTCGAGCTTGCTCTCGGCGTCATGGCGGAGCGCGGCATCTATGTGAGAAAAGAAATACTATTGGTATATATTTTTGGAGTCGGGTGACGCGTGTACGTACCTGCAGAAAACGAATTAGCGAGAATTTCGCTTGCACTCATTACTATCTAGGAGCTCTAGAACACAGTATCTAGCAGCTGGCTCATAGTAAATAAGTCACGTTGTCCGCATTTATTCAAGGTCATACCTAAGTGTTGAATTAGAGGCCACGAACCTTGCGAGTATAAAAGGTCGTTGGGGCACGCTGGTGTGGTAGGATAAAGAAAGAGCAGGTCAAGGGCAAGCACACATAATGATTACCTAATCAGGCGGCGCTTAATCACTTCCCAAACCAGGCATAAGCTACACCCCTCCTCGGCCACCAGCGCTGGACTGTTCACAATGCCTGGTGGTACAAATTGGATGGGTGGACGCGGGTACGTGTCGAATTACGTCTACGTAGTAAAATACGCTATACTCACGTTTATTTTAGGAAAAAAGCCAAACGTCAGAGTGGACTCAAGATTCTCGAACACGGAGGTAACACGGAGCAACACTTTGCGAGGCTACGCGCCGTTACGTCCAATCTTATAGTGCAAGATCAGTCTAACGGAGATACAAACTCAAAAGCCACGCCTCTCGTCTCGTTCAAGCACGCGCAATCGGATTCCCAAGGAGCGGTGCCAGTACATGCGGTCGGAACAGATGGTATCATTCATCCAAGCGCCTCGATTCCCCCTCGCGTCCTGGACAGACCAAACAAGCCAACAAAGCAGAACCGTCTTCCTGAGCTGATGGAGACCGCGGTGAGGAACAGTGAGTATGGTGGCACCGAGGGCGACGTTTCAAGCCTCACCTTATCACAGTCGAATCCCTTGACGCGAAGCGAGCGCATATCAATTCAATAGACGCCAGGAGTCTGGCCGGTCTGGACATCGCTTCGAGGAAGCGCAAGTATGGAGCGGCTCCAGACGGTCAAGGTCAAGTGACATCAAAACCTTTCTACTATCTAGTTGGGGCAGTAAGTCATTGAGGATACGGGAACAACGGAACATATTACTCACAATGTCTGCAATATAGAAACCACGCGCATTTGCTGCTTCGAGTCCAGAACCCCCAGTAGTGGTGGATACATGCGCGGGATACGACGAAGATATGTTATCCTTTGGAACCCCAAGCGACAAACAAAGTGCGAATGGGACACAGGCACCTATTCTCTGCTTAAACAGGGAAGTGCGAGACGAACAGATGGCCGACCGCCGCCGGACAAGCGCCGACGCTACACCGGTTTCAACCACGCCCGCAGAGTCGCAATCTAGTACTAAAGAGATAGGTGAGCTGACCCTTTGCACGGAATGGACAGTACCTGTCAACTTTATTAATCAAACCAGACATACCGCCCACCCTATACGAAGACTCGTTCCGTGCAGCTGCCCAAACTTTGAAATTACAAGACGCCCTCCTGGGAGTCCAAACTAACACATCCCTATCTCCATGGCATACACGACCAACACGACCAAGCGAGAACGATAGTGAAATTCGGGCCTTCAATCTTTTCACGCCAGCCCAGGTTAACGTACTTGATGGAATTCCTCTCGACCCGGAGCCAAGGACGGCGATTACGTTCCAGGGGGAACGGAACCCCAAAATCAGACTTTCAGCTGCACCAGACGAGGAAAATAGACTGGATATTGGAAACCAAATTAGGAGTAGTTTGGGGGATCTACGTGATCACAACCAACAGCACGGGGAGAATGACAAAGCTTCAGATCTCCCAGTCAAGCCCCATGGGAAGCCCAGAATGGAAACACCCCAAGGAACAAAGCCACCGCCGCCACAAGCACCAAGAAAACGCACCGGAAATAATCGAAATAATTTCGGCAGAGGATCCATTCCACTCGGCCCACTTGATAGATACGTCCCCCGATCACACCCTGGCCGCTCACGGCGAGTCTCAGATCCCGCGCCATTGCCGTCCGACCATTCCAACGCCCACGGGAGACTAGATCACCCAGAACCGATCGTGGCCGCAAAATCAGTGCCTAGCCTGGGTGACTCTCGTGCTACCATGGACTTTGGGAGCGTAGGGTCATCTCCGGGCTCCTCCCAAGAAATCGATGTTTCATTGACAACCGGGGATGGCCAAGGGGACGGTCATCACCAGACAATCGGGCTGCAGTTATTCGATGACCACCCACAGGCAGGTTTGGAAATGGGAGCGTGGATACAAAGTGGCTAGGTTGGGGGCAACAGTCGAGCTTACCACATGCGCTGTGTCGATCACTCGTTTATTCGATACCAAAGGGACATTATTGAAGGAGTAAACCAAATATGAAGAATGATCGTTGTGTAACATAATGTCCGATATTAATTCGTGAAATCCTAATACATGAAGAACTAATGGTGCCTGTGAACGCTTGGATGTCAGTATATCAGTCTTGCGATGATGACAGCACTTTACCATTCCCGAACTAGAAAGAATAAGCACAAGATAGATCGAATAGTGGCGGTCAGTATAGTGATATTTATCAAGATCAATAGAAACGTACCTCTGATAATAAAGTTGGAGAGTACCGCAAAGAAAAGAGCCGCACAGATCAGAACTGGGCCAACAATCTGGTCTGAAATGGAGTCAACAATAAGTTTCTAGTTGTGAGAGGTTGGGCATACCAAAATGACCCGGATCCCTCTTCCGGATACGAGTGATACGCCTTTGGTAGATAACATAGCCGTAGACCATAACAGCGACGCTGATTGCAGCGTATATATAGGCGAATAACAACGAGATTGCATCATTGGACGCATTGAACAATGCCAGGGACAAGGTGGACAACAGGACACCCATGTTCAAGTAAGACACCCAGGCTGTTCAAATCCCATTAATGTTATATTCAATAAAGGTTATGTTTTATACACTTACTGCGTTCATTAGCCAACCAGACCTTGGTTTCAACCTTGATAGGAGTAGCAATTTTCTTCGGCACTCGGACCCTAACTCGGCCTTGCGAAGAGGGCCCAGCTTCGACAGACTGGTAGTTGGGGACACCATCCGGAGCACCCGAGTCGGGGATCCGGTCAATCCTAGTTGCGCGTGCACGGAAGCCAACGGGGTTGCGAGGAAGCGAGGCAAGCGCTGTTGATGAGAATGGAGAGAACAAGTCAGACTGGGTATCAAAATTTCAGCAAATAAGATAAATCGATTAAATTAATTGAACCAACCACTACGTGCATCGACCGCTTGAACAGTGAACCGTCTTCCTCCTGGCTCTGTCCGGCGCTAGATGATGCTGCCATGTTGAGTTGGGTGGGCTCCGATTGTGGTGTTGGTTGGGTCACGGTGACTCTCGGGGGTTCAGATGACATTGAAGAACTGTTTATCCCTTCCGGTTACTCTCAGGCCGGGACTTTTCGTATGAAGTGAGAGGAGTGTTGTAGCGGGAGGGAGGTGTGAAACGGTAATGATCGGCACACGTGCGACCTTGTGATGTAATGCAGAGGAATTTCATCTGGTTCGGTGAACTTGAGCTATCACTATCGAGTGTGTGCAAGGCGAGTTCTCGCCTGAATGCATAAGCTTTACAACAATTTTCCACTCAGCCAATGAAAGAAGGGTCGTAACAATTATCTGTCCGTGTTTTCAGCACTAAGGTATAAGTACAAAAACAAAATGCCCTCAGGCAGTGCAGTCCGAGTCCAAGAAGTAAGGTAGGAAAACTAAATGCAGGCATATAACATCCAATCACCATACTAGATCCATTAGTTGTGTGAGCAATCGGGGATGGTGACATCCTTGAGCTTCTTACTGATTAAAAACAGTCAGTAAGAGCCGAGAATCGAATGCGCATGGAACTCACTCGGCATCGAAGACACCCCACCACCCCTCAACACCACCATACAAAGCATCCTTCCAAGGCTCATCCTTGAACTCGAAAAAGAAGTAGTTGGTCTGGTTGGTGTTGGAAGCGCACACAAATGTGTCCATGAAGGTTTGGAGATTGGCGACGGATGCTTCAGCTGCGCCATTAGTTTGAGCCTCAGTACTCGAAGATTTCTAGAAGGTGATTTCAACAACTGTATCAAGAACAATTATCCGGCTGACACATACCGTTGGCCACCCTGTTTCGGCGATGTACATAGTCGGCTTGTTAGACACGGCATTGGCTTGCGCAATGTTGTTCTGTTGGAAGAAGTCGTACGTCCAGCCAGCAGCGTCTTGGATAGTAGTGTGGGCAAACCAAGGGTGGACGTTTGCCAGGCTATACAAATAACGCGTCAGTTGCCAGACTATCGCGTCGCGCCTAAATTTAGCTCACCCGTAATCAATTGCCTCAAGGAGCGGTGTGTTGAAGTAGCTACCGGCATCACTAGTACCAACAGGGAGGTTCTTGCTGAGACTCATGCCAGCCAGCATCTGACGGGTATCTTTGATCTTCTCGGTCAACTTGGCTGCGGCGGCCAATCCAGCGGTGCCAGTGGCAGTGGTCTCGCCTGCGGCGGTTACACTGTTGAGGATGTATTCGTTGCCGACAGATACCCCAGCAATGTGATCAGTGCCATATTTGGTGATAGCATCCTTGATTAAGTCACGTTGGCGGGTGTAGGCGGTGTCATCCTCGTTGACGTCTGCCAAGCGCATAAGCAAGACGCCCAAGCCACGGCAGAAACGACGAGTACTCACAAATTCCAACAAAGACTTCCAAGTTAACCTTGGTATCTTGGATAGCCTGCAAGACAAGTGCGGTCTGGTTGCAGTCGGCACCGTAGAGACGGATACGAGTTGTAAGCTGCGACAATAACTGGATGTCTTCGGTAACGTTCGCTTGTGTAGCTCCACAGTTAGGAAGCAAGGCGCCGAGAGGCGTGTAAGCAAACCCATAGAATGAGTTCTTGAGACGCGAATCCTTTTCGAATTTGGACGGGTCATTGGGGTCAGCCTTGACGACGCCTGCCGTGCCAGGGATGGCAACCATGGAGCCGTCACTGGATGACTTGGAACCACCAGAGGAACCACCAGAGCCGCCGCCAGACTTCTTGCTGAGAGCTACGCCAAGGCCGACACCTGCACCGATGAGGACCAAAAGGCCAACGGCACATCCGATCACCCACATCCTAACCGGAATTAATATTTGATTGGTGACAAACTCGGCATGGTGATTACTCACTTGGAACGCTTGTTGTCACGTTGTTGCTTTTCGAGCCATGGGCTGCTGCTGGTCTGGCTGGAGCCATCGAGGTTGGCGTACCTGTCGTTTTGCATGCTTTGAACGTTATTGTAAGCAGCGTCCGGTGGTAAATATTGGCCTCGTGTGCCGGTATTAGTTGGACCGGTCTGTGTGAGGAACGGATTCGCCGGTGGGGTGTAAGACGCGAGCTGGTCGCCTGAAGAGTGGCCGGATGGTGGGTATGCGCCTGTTCCTGACAGGTGATGGGGCTGTATGAACCGTCAGTGGCGGCCGGTATATAGTAATAGGCTGAAACCCACTGCTGAAGAGTCCCAGTAGTTATCGAGGTCTAACGAGTGACGAGTAAGTAGTTAGTATGGGCGGACAATCAATATGGAAGAGCAGAGGAGAGGAGAGGTAAAAGAAGGTTGTCGTTGTGAGTGTCTAAAATAGCCCAAGTTACAAAGGACCCCTAAAGGTGCGGGGATCCATGGAATGGTGCCGCCAAGGGGCGGTTGTTTGTTGCCATCCGACACTGGCACGCGCATTCTCGACACTAGAACACCCGACTTACCTGGGCTCCCCTCGCGGCCTCCATCTCGATATCGTGGTTGAGCCATGTCGTAGTCGTGGTCAGTGGTAGCGTTGCTGCGTTCGTGGGTCAATTTTGGGGGATCCTCAATGCTGTGATTTCATCGACAAATGTAAAGGCAGGGCCAAGCGGCTTGAACTCTACGGTGCCCAGAAAAGAACGGCACAGCTTTTGAAAGCTTTTGATTTTCCAACACGTCCACGCCCAGAAATAGATCTGAATGAGATTGATTATTATACAAGTACAATGGTAACCAAGGTAAACTATACGCTACACGAATACCACAAAGTCCGGTCTATTTAACCCAATACTTTTCGCAAACCAATCTTTTGGGAGTCGGTCAATCGATCTGGGAACATTACCTCCCATTTAACCACCAAGTCACCTTTGCGCACCACCTTGCCCTCTTTCCGGACTGGCATCCCCAGGCCAGGGATGCGCATCTCTTGGCCAGGTTTAATTATAGACGCAGGGGTACGGATAGTCCGTTGGGTGCCGTCCAAGAGCTCGACAGACTGCGTAGCGCCCCCTTCGCCCGCGAGGGCTTCAAGGAGCGGCACTTTGCAGGTGGTGATGAGATCCTCGCCATCGCGCTTAAAACGAGGGTGCTCCTTTTCCTCTACGATGAACACGACATCGGCTGCCTCTCCGTCAGCTCGCTCGTTGCCCATGCGTGCGTATCGAACTTTGGTCCCAGCTTTCCATCCCTGTAACGTCAAATTAGTACGTCCGCCGTTGACAAGACGAAAAAGAACTTACGGGCAATACGTCAATCTCGATGTCTTTGGACTCGGTTGAGCCGTCCAGAAGCTTTCGCTTAAGCTTGAGGTGTTTCTTCGTTCCCTTGAAGATATCCTCGAGTGAGAGCTTCAAGTGGTGGATCACGTCTGGTATCTGGGAGGGCTCCCCGCGCATACCGTTCATGCTGCTCGCTCGCCTACCACTAGAACGGGGAATACCTTCTCCCGATGGAAACGCTCCAGGCATGCCCCCACCCCCAAAGCTTGCACCCCCAAATGGACCGCCGCCTCCAAAACCACCCCCAAAGGAAGAGAATGGAGAACCGCCGCCGAAGTGTTCATCATCCACGCCCCCAAATCCACTCCCCATACCTCCGAATTGTTTGAAGAATTGTCTATTGAAACCATAGTCAGTAATCCAATCATCGTGACAAATGTACCAAGACTTACTCAAACACAGAGTTGGGGTCGCTCGCCTTGAATCCACCACCCATTCCAGGCCCTCCCGACGAGAAGCTAAATGTTGTGCCTCCAGGGAACCTAAAATGAACATCAGTATATGCCGGCGGGACTCGGTAATTCGAACTTACCCTCCAAAACCACCTCCAGGGAAGCCTCCGCCGAAACTGCCGCCACTACCACCTGGACTTGGCGGTGGGCCACCCTTGAGCCCCTCTTCGCCGAAACGATCGTAGATCTCTCGTTTGTTCTTGTCAGACAAGACCTCAAATGCTTCGCTGATCTAATAACGTTCATCAGTATGTGTCGGTAAAGGCACCAAAATCGTCACTCACCTCCTTAAACTTTTGAGACGCAGCCTCGGTGTTATTCTTGTTTCGATCAGGGTGCCATTTCAAGGCCTATACTCGACATAATGTTAGCAGGAATCTTCCAAGGGGTACTCGAGCGTACTTGCCATTTTCTTGTAAGCCTTCTTGATGTCGTCATCAGTGGCGCCCCTACCAATGCCGAGTAATCCATAGTAGTCTTTTCCCATTGTATGGTATGGAGGCGAAGCCTAGTACTGAGTGCGGGAAGTAAGAGTGAGAATGAGAAATTCGGCTCGCAAGTGACGTAGCGGCCGCCTTATATGCAGCGGAGCAGTGACCGTGGTAAATTCGACAAGCGCCGAGACCACTCTGGAATCTGCCAGTGATTTCTAGGAGTATTAGTCAGCGGGACCCTTATACATGACCTCATTTTATTCCAATTGTTCACATATAGGCTTTAACGTCAACCAAGCCTATGCATTGCTTATGCTAAGATCTGGAATAACACTGAGAACTTACTCGCAGGCTCTGTTGCAATCGGCCCAAGTTGCATTCTTTCAGCAAAAACGGCAGCTAAGGTTGACATCCATGGCTTCTGCATCAGTACTCCCAGATGATATTTCGAGTAATAGTCAGCCACTCAATGGTAATGATCACCCAGAAGTTACACTATATGTACTGAACAAAGTGTCAGTCCTCGGTGCACCGTTGGAACGACACTCGGTTTCGCCAATAACGGTAAGTCCCATTGTTGTGTTCTATCGGAAGGCCGAAGATCATTATTACATTATATTTTTAGGGATATTTTAGGTTGGTACACTATTAATTTCAGTTTTGTCCGACTATCCCTCTCAGAAGCTCGCAGAGACGGCTACTGCCGCAGTGGTGGGTGCAACCCTCACTTGTCTTCTTGTCCGCAGTCTTAGTCTTGCCTTTTGAGACCCATCCGGTGTTGGGGAGCACACTATCGCCGGAGTAGTTTCCGAGTAAGTTCATTATTTCCTTCTGCACCTTATATAGCCTGTTGCATTAATGCTACTCCCAAACCTAGCTTGTTCCTCGACTTTTCAGCTTCTCGGGGTAACGATCTTTCTACGCCTCGTCCCCCCGTATTTCCTGGTTTAACCTCCGGGTGCCGCTGGTGTCTATGTGTCTCACGTTGGAAAGAGGCTCTACTTGCTTATCGAGCGGGAGACATCAGCCGTGATGCCGTACCCAGGTACGTGATAATGCCATACAGTGCTAAATACTCCTAACACTGTATTTCGGCCCAGAGTGGTTCTAAATGCAACCGACTCCTCTGCCCTACGCGCTGTATCTCTCAGCGATCTGCGCGAGTTTTCATTTGAAAATTCGAGGGGCGAACGTTGATCTTGAGGGACATGCGCATGTACACAGGCGTGTAACCGACCTTTCTGATGTTTCGAGGCTAGGCAAATTCAAACCAATATTATTGACCTTGGTTCAATGGAGCGCTGATGTCAACGGACTCACTCGTGCTTAACGGTATCTCCCGAGCCCATGCGGTCTACATACAAAGAGCCTAAGCGAATCCGAGAATATTTGTCGTTGGAGCGCCAAGCGAAAAGTGCCACTTAATACGTATTGACTAAACGTTTTAATGAAGCGACGTACCGTGGGAAGATGATCGTGTCTGGAGAGCACCTAGGCCTTTTGATCACAGCATAATGAATGACAGCTTCGACGACTCCCCAGTGAAATGTATGTTTCGAAGAATTCAGCGAAAAATAATGCGTGTCGATAGAATGAATTGGACTCGGGTATCGGCTAAACGAATCCCCGACGTTACCCATCCTTGGGACACCACCGATTCCTTTCTCGATCAACCACTGACCAAACTTTGATTTACCTTCGAAGACTCTATAGCCATCTGGCCTAGATCTCCGTACCTGTTCATGGCTGGAGCTTCCTCGGGGATCCTTTGATCATCGGTTCCCAGTGTCAATACTGGACAGGGCCAGTACAGGGCCGAAAATACTGCAATTCAGTCAATACTGGCAATGTGCTTCTGTATCGAACGGTTGGTCAGGTTTACCTTTACTCCAACGATGCAATTGATATCAGGGTGCTCGGGCCGATCAAATTTTACCAACACATTCAATAGGATTTCCGAGTTGCCGAATGGCAATAAGGACTTGCTCCATTGCAGGTACGTGGGTTGGTCTGTCATCGCAAGTCGGCGATAAACCCCGATGGCGGCACACAAAATGCGATATGACCGCCGCTCATATGCACCAACCCCACAGACACCACCAAACCATCCACCACCGGATCTCGACGCTACTTCCGGTGGGTCACCACTGCAACGTGCGTCAGGTGCTTTGGGTTGTCGCTCCTCTTGCAAACTAGTTTTCCCCAAGGTACGCTCTTGATGGACAAATGCGTTGTGGGTACTGGGCTAAGTGCCAACAAGTGGGTTTGTATTGGCCATATATGAACACATCACAAACTATCCGGCTGTCGTGCCGAAAAATCGAAAAATCGATCTACTGTGATGAGATTAACCTTTCGGTTGCGCAGTAGGGTCTAGAGGCTGCGGGAGGTCATCCAGAGTTGGTGTGTTCACCGAACGTCCATAATGCTCACACGACCATGCCCCTATGTACTGGTTAAATTGGATGTTTGGTGGAATAATGACCCCCCCCCTTTTTTTTTCTTAGGCGTTTATCCTTGCGAGGTACAGGTTTTCATAGTCGATGGGTTGTGAAGATGGAAATGCACCCATATATGCGCCAAGTGTTGTCTGACATAAGAGAGTAAGTAATGACGACATGCAAAGTCAAAAAGTTGTGTCGAGCGATTGAGACCCATGGAATGGTGACTTTTTACGCAAATATTTCCCTAATCAATTGGATGTCACAAGCACATGGCACGAAGAAGGCACCCTGTTTAATCAGCAAATGTATCATAAATGACGAATACATATAATAGGCCTGGTAACCGCTTCGATATCATTGGGTCCTATTTTGTGCTTATCATTATAAAGATCCAATTTCTAACTCCTGTCATGTGTTGTCGACTGCTCGATGGTCTCGATGATCGCCTCAAGGATTATAGGAAGAATATGACTTACACGTATGATCCCCAACCTGTGGGTATTATTTAGTGGTATGTGGGAGCATAGACATGCCCACATTGACCGCCCACTTATTTGGTGTGATCAGGGTCATAAGCTCAGTGTTCGGTGGGTGCCATCGCCCGAACAGCCGTCAGGGCACCTAGACAACGTATCAGTGGCTCAAGAAGCCAGACAGCATCACAGACACACACACTCGTCAGCAGTGCTAACGTTTGAAGACCCAGACGGCTCTATTGAACGTAACCTACTAAAATCGGTCATATATACTTTTGGTGATCAGGTGACAGTCAAAAAGTGGTTTGACCGACCATTGGCAAGACAAGATGAGCAGCGGCATGTTCAGTTGGCGGGGGGTTGTTTTGCATGAGTAGAGAAGAAGATTACCGTTCTAACGCCTAATCATAGTAGCATGCATTTGTATTTGTGGGGTTTATGACCCTGTGATTGTGTTATGTCTTACATACCAGTAGTAAAAGACATTAAATTATGGATTAAAAAAAAGACAATGTATCAACGGCGTGGAGTGCTATGGCCGCACCGCGTCAATGTAACTTACTTGGGTGTCTTGCGCTGCATCTCCGGAAGTGCTTGAAATATTATTCGGATTCAATCCAGAGCCAGTGAGCATGCGCGCAAGTTCGCAATTGTATTAATCACCGGAATCTTTCGAGCACATGTAAAAAGAGTTCACTCTGCATGGTCCCCAAGAACCGTACGGTCGACGGCTGGGAGCAAGCCCCGCCAATGCTCGTGTCTGAAACACTAAAACACGGGATGTGATAAAGGAGATAATATCGGACATAAACTAATCAAGGAGGATGTCGATACTAACAAAAAGACGTAGATCTCGAGTCGTAGGCTCTGGGTCTGAACCTCCTGAGCAGAAAACGAAAATAACCGGAGACATAGGGGATCGCGGATCATTATGTATCTTTATTTGCTACTAATAGCGCCTATCCTGTCGAGCTGAGTCTAATGGGCTTCACAATATCTACCGTGCACAGTAATGAGTGGGCGATGAGGATGGATTGGGCGTTTCCAGCGGGCCTGGACATGGGGCCAACTGATCATGTTAATTGCCTTGTACAGTTCGGTCGGCGAGCTCGTCCAAGTGCTTGGGGGCAAAAATGGAGCGGGGCGATACAGTGATTGGCCAATGCTATCACACAGTAGATTTCGCGGTAGTAGCTCAAGTATGAATCGCTAATCCCTTTTGGCGCTGAATACAGCCTCTTACATGAACGATCCCGAACCTAGCTTGTTCCTCGACTCTCGGCTTCTTAGGGAAACGATCTTTCTACGCCTCACCCGCTCGTATTTTCTATTTTGTCATCTGGATGCCGCTTGTGCCTGTGTGTCACACTGGAAAGAGGCTCTGCTCGCTTATAAGCTTATCGAACAGGGGGCATCAGCCGTGATGCCGTACCTAAGTGTGTGATGGTGCCGTACAGCACTCTGACTACCCCTAACCCTGTATTTTGCCTTGGAGTGGTTCTAAATGCAACGGGCTCCTCCTTGTGTACCGTATCTCTCAGCGATCTGCGGGAATTTATATTTGAAGATTCCAGGGGCGAGCACTGAGGCCTGGAAGAGCATGTGAATATGGTATTAATCGACCATTCCGATGTTTCGATATTAGGCGAGCTGAAACTAATATCTTTGTCTTCATTTTAGCTCTGTGGAGTGCCGATCTTAGCGGACTCACCGGAGCTCAACGGTATCCCCCGATGCCACACGGCCTGCGTACGGTAGCTAGGGGATCCGAGAAGGTTCACCATTCAAGCGCGAAGCGAAATGCGCCACCAACGACCTACTACTGGACGTTCCGGTGGAGTGACGTACCGTGAGAAAGATGGGCGTGTTTGAAGAGCCTTTTGATCACAGCATGACAAAGAATAGTTTCGACGATCCTCTCGTGGCATGTTTCAAGAGGTTTCCCGGCGGAAAGTCCATTCGGAAATAATGAGTGTCAATAGAGTGGATCGAATTCCAATGCTGACTGGACAAATCGGCCACTTTGTTGCCCATCACTGATTCCATTCTCGATCAACCACTTCATTTTGGCCAAGCTTGATGCATTGGACCTTCGAAAACTCTATGGTCATTCGGCCCAGATTTCCATACCCACGCATACCTGAAGTTTCCTCGGGCCCTCTGGTTCGTGGGGAAAACTCCGATAGGGCTGAGAACGCTGGAGTTCCATCTTTCCCGGCAGCAACTTCTGTGTAGGACGATTGATCAAGTTTACCTTGACTCCAGCATCACGGAACTCGGTCCGAACAAGTCCTTTCGATTGATGAATCCCGAGTTGAGTTGTTGAGCGCTAGTGAGTGGGCAATAATGATTTGCTCCGTTTGGGGTGGATCCGTCTGACCGAATGTTCTAAACTGGTTGATCTGTCGGGCAAGTCGGAAATGAACTCCGATGATAGCATACAGTAAGTAATATGAGCGCTGTTCATATGAAGTAAGGCGGGGACCGGCAAACTATCTACTATCACATATCGACGCAACTTCTGGTGGGTCATCACGACCGTAATGTGCTCCGGTCGCTTCGGACCGTTGCCTCTCCTTGTCGTTTCCTTGTGGGATGTACTCTTGGCAAACAATCGGGTTGTTAGTACTGTACCAAATTAAGTCCCATTGTGTGGGAGTGGGCTGAAACCGGTAGTAACTCGTCGGTGGGGGTGTGCGCGTTGAGCCCCACCAGAACTGACGGCCGGTAAAAGCCAAACCCCACGCATGACTGTATTTATCGTGATCACTGCACTATTGTACCACCAGCTCTAACGTAGTACAGCGAGCGCAGCACGCGGTCCTTGATCAATCAAATTGATAATTTCCATAGTATTAACCATATGTGAACAAACCATGAACTACCCAGCTGTTGTGCCGAAAAAATCGAAATGTCGATCTATCGGAATGAAATTAACCTTTCAGCTGCGCGGCAGGACCCAAATATTTCGGTGGGTCGTCAAGAGCTAGCGTGTTTGCCAAACATCCACAAAACTCACACGACAGTTGCTGTACCTTTATGTGCCCCATTTCCAGAATTGGATGTGTGTTGGAATGACGACCCCGTCCTTCCCTGGACATTTACCTTTGCGGGGTACAGATTGGCAGAGTTGATGAGTTGTAATGATGAGAATGAACCCTATATGCGCCTCCGGGTGTTGATCACATATTCGTCTGAAAATTCAGAGTAAACAATGACGAAATACCGAACTGAAATTTTGTGGCACCTCCAGCGGTTGAGACCGGCGGAACGGCGGCTTTCCACGCGCTGGGAGTCAAAGGCTACTCTACGAAATTATTCAATTGAGTGTCACAAGCACATGGCTCGAAGAAGGTACCCTGTTTGATCAGCAAGCGTATCGGAAATGAAAATGACAAGCGCATACATCAGACCCCCGCAAATGGTGCTACTGAGATTACTGGTACTTGCTTCGATATCTTTGGGACCCATTCCCTGCTTACCATCGCAAAGGTCCGAGTTCTTATTCCAGTCATGTGTCGTTGGCTGCTCGATGATCTCGACGATCACCGCCAAAAAGTGGAGGGGATGTGACTCTCACGTATGATCATGAACCCGTAGGTCATTTGAGTGATCTAGGGGCGCGGACGTACGCGCATTGACCGCCCCCACTTGTATGGTGCCATGGGGGGTAGAAGATCGGTATTCGGTGCGTGCAATCGCCCGAACAGCGGTCAGGGAGCCAGGAGGAGCACCAACAGCCTGGAGCGCGGGCATGGTACCACGTCAACTTAGTTTACTCTAATACCTTGCGCTGCACTTCCGGCAATGCTTGATATGCCCCTCGTGTTTAAACTACAACAAGTGAGAAGCGGTGGGGATGGTGCGCGTGGCTGCGATTGTGTTGTCACCGGAACCCTTTAGACACACGTAAAGGAGTTCAGTT
>WSTI01000005.1:28120-41251 GCA_019616915.1 Ceratobasidium sp. 423
CGCCTGAGTCTCCGGAGCAGGAAACCCAAGGTAACCGGGGCATAGGAGATCGCGGATCATTGGAAGCTCTTATGCGCTACTAACAGCACCTATCCCGCTCGAACTGGGTCTGAAGTGCTTCGCGATGACGATTATGCATAGTAATGAGTCGACGGGAGGTGTGGGTCAGGTTGCCAATGGGTCTGGGCTTGCAGATCATGCTAATTGTCTTGCAAGGTTTGGCCACTGCGGTTGTCCGAGGACTTGGCGGCGATAATGGAGCGGGGACGATACATTGAGTAACCGATGATAGGCTTCGTGTGTTGGCGGCTCGAGTGCCAGTTGGTGGCTGCGAGATGTTGCGGGCACTTGGTTTGGGAGCAACGCGTTGTGGTAATGATCAATCAGATCCAGGGTCCTACCCTATTTGGCCGGACCCCCCAGGCCGGAAATCACCTGCTTCCCAGAGGGCCTCTTGATCCTTGCTTCGACTTTCCTTCTTCCTAGAATTTGCTCTGCACCAACCCGACGCGGTCCAACAATATTTAGACACGAACCGAAGTTAACCGACCGATCCCACCAGCGCCTCGCCTTCCTTGTCCAATGACTCTCCTTGGCCAGCACGAGTACGTCGAGTATTCTCCTCTGTTCATTGCTATGGATCCTCGCGTCAACCCAAATGCCTATGGCTCCTACGTTTACCAATCCAGTGATCCTAGAACTGTAGATGCATCGACATGGGGTATATACTCCCCGACATACGCACACTCGACGATCCAAGTCGCTCAAGGGAAGGAGCACCTGCAATCGGCGACCTCCGCTCTCATGTCTCTGCAGTCCGAGCCATCCCATACACCCGACCAATATGGCCCCATGCGACCGCATGAACGACAGAGGCCGAACCGATCCCAAGGCGAACGCCAGAGCCAGGATGATTGGCAGCTGGCTCCTGGTCAGGCCCAGGCCACGTCTTCCTCATTAGGTTTCGACTCTCAGTTACAGCCCGGTGCAAGCTTTGGTGGGCCGGGTAACTATCTGCAGGGGGCACACCGATGGGCATCTAATGCGTCATCTCCTTCGACCCCTACTCCGGGATCCGTGACCGATGGTCCACAACCCTCGTATTTGTCGGGAACAACTGCAACAACGAATTATCCTCCATTGGTGACCCATGCACCCCAGCCTCTTCATGCGCAGTCTACCCCTGTTGGTTCACAGTTCATGGCACTTCATTCCGCCCCGTTTCCATCCGCACTTTCACCATCGACGGCTGTAGGGCCACATCCTACCAGCGGAGCGGCTTCGACTTCATCCCGGCCCTTGAATCCTCGGAGACGCTCTTCGACCTCCAACTCGGCTTCAAGTTCGAATGCCCTTCCCGGTTCGTCGTTAGGTCTTCATATGACAGAATCTATAAAGGTATCTCACAGCTCTGAGTCTTCAAACGCTAAATTTGCGAGAAGTCGGGACACCTTGAATTTGACTAGCGATTCGGCATCTGGTTCGACTCTCAGAGAAAAGCCAAAATTGTTGACCAAGGATCAAAAAAAGCGTAATCATATCCACTCGGAACAGAAGGTATGCAACCCCTTAGAACGTCAGCATCCTTACTAACGATATCCCAGCGGCGAGCTACGATCCGCCATGGTTATGCCCTACTTTGCGAGGAAGTGCCTAGCTTGCGCTTGGCGATAGCAGCGGCCGAAGCCGATGATGCTGAATATGCGGCTGATGGAGAGGGTCGGCGCCGGCGCAGGTCCCGTGGCCGATCGTCCGCTGCTGATGGTGAAAGGATTGATGGTCGGGCTGGACCCCGAAGTGAGAGCGTGGTTCTCGTGAAGAGTATGAACTGTCCGATATACCCGCCGATATTTATCTGACCGACGTCCCTGTAGCAATCGATCACCTCAAGGACCTACTCGCAACTAGGCAAGAGCTGTTATCTCGCGTCCAGGAACTGCGGGCGGGAGATCCCGGAGGAGATTCTCCCTGGGAACGAACTTGGGACGGGGGAACCGGTCTCGCTCCCGAGGGTGTAGAGGACGATGGCGATGAGGATGGAGAGGGGGAAAGCGACGAAGCTGATGGCTAACAAGGAAAGTGTAATTGTCCGGATATCCTTATGCCTTATGCTCGTGCGATTTGGAGACTATGTTTAAACGGAATTATAATTATTAATTGTTCTTGATCGTAACACTACCAACAATTGCTGCCAAAACAAAACCAAAAGCAATGAGAGTCGCAAGTATAGTCAAGATGCTAACGCGGTACCGTTTCCAGAAAGGCCAAGATGGATTAGGATGCTGGTGAATCCGAGGGAACACAAGGGTACTATCACGGAAACGCGGGTCCGAGGTGATGTATTGATTGATGGCCCATGGGTCGCCCTCAGCGTCGTGAGTAAGAAGGGGACTAGCCGTATGGACTGGTTGCGGGTGTTGTAGGCACGGTTCACACGTCTCAGCGGCGTGAGATACGATGTCTCCCCCTGAGCCATTGTGGCCATGGGGCTCGGACGTGCCAACCCAATTCGAGCGTGAGCATTGTGGTTGGTTATTTGATGACATTTCGGGTGATATGGCATAAGGGGAGGTGGATGACGAAGACATGTTGCTGGCATTTGTAGAGCATAACTGTTCCGCAGTATCATCCCGTTTTGGGGTCCGGGAATCGGACAGTTCGAACAGTTCGGTGTCCTACTCAACCAATCAATTTACCATCGTTGATCTAGCAACAACGAGCGTATATTATCCTTACCAGCTTGAAGATGCTTCCTAGTAATTGCCAGGAGATCGCTCGGTATGATGGTGCATGCACATGCTCAGGAATAGCCTTGACAACGCCGGCAGTGACTAAAGGTGTCAACACCGGGAACGTGGTCACTAGAAGGGCCTTGAGAACCAACACTCACACGCTAATAGAAGACATGCAATACCTCATTCTGGTTGATCAAGCCTCCAGAAAGATGCGTAAAGACTCTATACATGCTGTGTTGACAATTCAGGGTCCATTCGGTTGTCACTGCCACGTGACCTTTGTCAAGAGCACGAACAAACGATCACACCTTGACGGGTTGTGGCGAGTATATAGCATTTGCTCGTCTGGCATCGAGGGGCTCTAACTACTTGGAAAGTAGCTATTCACATAAACCTTGCTGAAATCCAACTCTAAACATGGACTACGACGACCCGGCTCCACGTACTCGCGACTCGGATTTGGATTCCAACTCGGACTCTGATGAGGAGGGTCCTAATGAGGATCTTGTAATAAGCGGTTCTAGCGGAACTGTGTGGTTGGTTAAAGTCCCGAGAGCGGTCATGGAGGCTTGGATGAAGGTTGACAAGGATGGCGAACAACTTGCCACCTTACGGGTGTACCAGGAGTGAGTGTCTTGGGAGCTTGTGGCTCTATTATTTGAAGAGACTTAACCACTATGCACACCGTAAGGACGGAGCCGCCGGTCATCCAACTGTTATTGGCCAATGACCCAAGTCTCAAAGAAAATCTACGGGGCGCGGTTTTCACATTGGCACCCACGGCTGTCCGTCCTAAAAACATGTTTGTTGTGAGCGAGGCAACTCCGATTCAACCAGAGATGCGTAAGATCATGTCATTAAATTAATGAGTGGTCGTGTTGATTCTTGGTCGCAGAGTTTGAAGCTGCAGTCGACCAACAGTGGCACATCCAGCCTGCCTTGACTCAGAAATGGACAAGGAACATCCATGAAAGGAACCGTGAGGTGAGCGTTGGGTTTCTTTACAGATCGTCACAGCCATTTACCCTCGCATCCACGCAGGCCAATGTACGCAAGAGGCAGCTCATCCAAATCGACGACGGTTCCGCTCAGATCAAGAAGATTGCGAGTGGTGCGGGTCATTTGGGTAACTTCTCGAATATGGTCGTGAGTTGGGGTTCCGGTTGCAGTTACCACCTACTCAAATACGCCCCATTTACCCTTATAGAAACAAAAACCAAAACCCGCTGCTGGCCAATTCGAGCGTGCTGCACGTATCCCCAAAAACGAATTGCTCGACATGCTTTTCAAGCTTTTCTTGGTTCAATCGCATTGGTCAATGAAAGTCTTACGAGAGCGAACCAAACAACCACTGGACTACCTAAAGGAGACACTAGAAGAGATAGCGATCCTTCACAAGGTAAGTAATCCATTCGCCACTGGTGGTCAATAATATATAACCTCCCTAGTCCGGACCGCATACGAATACATGGTCACTACAAGCATCATACGCTCAACAGTTTGGCGCACCTCCTGAAGCCAATGTCGCAACCTCCTCGGCTGTTAATAATATGGTAGAATCGGACGAGGATGAAGACGAAGACGACATGGATGAAGTTACCGCTATATAGTGACTCTGGTCCATTGTTCGTCAATGGATGTGAGTTGGTAACTTATACGTGGAACGCTCCACGGATGCCAGATTGTTGTTTAGCAGTCGAGCGCATAGACTTTTCGTATCAGCTCTCCGTCTCTTACATGGAGCGTGATGTCTTGCCTACATCTATATATTACTACCGCAATGCAAGAACATTCGAATAACATTTAAGAGTGGGGCTGTCGCTGGCGATGAAACGAATTATGCATTACATGCGAATAAAACACAAATGAATGATATAAGTGATACAATGGCGTCTACTTGGTGTTCTGCAATGTCGTCACGGCGTCAGCAATGCGCGCATAGTTGGAACCATCAAGGGGTACGTACCTCTCGGAGCCAGGTGATGAGATCATTGCGGTCCTTGTCCTTCTTCAGACCAGCAAAGGCCATCTTGGTTCCTGGGATGTACTTTTTGGGGTTCTCAAGGTAATCGAACAAAGTCTGCTCGTTCCATGTAATACCCTTTTTGACGTTGGCCTCGGTGTAGGAGAAGCCCGCTGCCTGTCCAGTCTTGCGACCAAAGAGACCTGTACACACGTTGCGCATTAGTATTGTACATGACACTAAGCATATACGAAGTGTACCATGCAGGTTGGGGCCAACCTTGTGGGCTCCGCCAGCATCAGTAGTGTGGCATTGGGCGCAGCGAGTGGTAAAGAGCTTGGCACCAGCGTCAGCTTTTCCTTCAGCAAAAGGCATTTTGGAGGGACGAGGCGAGTCTGAGAGGTAGAGGAGGCGGTTGAGAAAGTTGAAGCTGGAGTGCGAGAATTTAAAAGTCAAGTTGTGATGCGCGGGAAACCAAGGGTCAGCCGGAGTGTATCGGATCGGATACAATACCAACCAATGGGATTAGCGGGAATTACACCGCGTATTGGGATTCTCGCACACTGGTATGACAGAAGCTACAGTTTTCTACGAAACTTGATGCAAACTCCCGCACGTGTCCGAAGTCAGTGCATATATAACAGCCAAAAAATCAATATAATATACACGAACGACCACAATCATTGAAAACAAGCTTCAACCCTCCCCTTGCTAAGCGCCCATATCCGGAAATAGCAATGCAAAAATCATGATTTCTCCAAACTTTCGTGCGAAAGTAACGAATTTTGGGCATGTTTCCGGATCGTATCAAATGGATTTTTTCGGTAATCGGAGTTTGTCATGACTGCAGATTGTCGCAGTCGTTCAAGCTCCCTGCAATAGACATTCAACTTTTATGCCATGAGGATAGCAATCTGACTTACAGCGCTCGTTTGCGTTGCTGTTTTGTTAAAGTAACACCCTTTCCTTCACCGATCATCCCGGGCACTCGCTTGGGTTGGGCGGTGTGACCATCCTCGGGCTTGCAATTGGATTCAGCCGCGGGGGGCAGTATATCCTCGGCGATTGAATTCAACGCCTTTTGAACAGATTCCAGGTCGGTAGACAAAGTCGCTTTCTGTTTTCGCTTCAACCTCCGGTTATGTGACTTGGAATACGGAGATGTACCGGCAGCCAGTCCTGAAATTCGCATATTATAAGCAAAGCTACATAGTAAAATGCTTAGACTCACGTTGAAGGAATCGTTCGTGTTTGGCTTGCTGTTTCTCCTTTTTCGTGGCGACGACTGGTACCTTTGGGGTGCCAATTAGTTCGGTCACTGTTGTCCGCAGGAGTTCATCGGCCTAGGTGGTGTGGGTGTTAATGGTCGCCTTGTTGTCTAAACCAAACAGGCGCTCACCGGTAACCCAGAGAGATCCTTTACTTGATCGAGCCTTTCCGTCCACTCCTCCGATACGGCAAAGATACGCGAAGCTGTCTTTGCTGAAGGTTGGTGCCTTTGCGTGAGTTTACTCCTTCGATCTTTTGGCTAACAAAGCATGAGTACCTGTTAAATGGGCTCAGATTTTTACTCACCATGTTAAACTACGATACCAGAGACGATGCGATCAAAGGTCCCGCAGACCGAGGGTGTGACAGAAATTATCCCAGGTTGCATAAATTAGACAGGGATCAAGCGCCACACTGACATCATCTTCGGCGGCTAATGATACGTAGTCATGTGATTGCTCATGGTGTTTTGGTTTTCACATCTTCCCTGAGAATAAATGGCCACCCAAGCTCAAAGGATTCGTGCTATCCAACTTTATAAGGAGGTAGATATGTGATTTTTGTGTGCCGATTGAATTCTGATAAAGTTTAACACAGCTCCATCGTTTGGGGCGCGACTACCCGGATCCATCGTGGGTTACTTTCCTCCAAATATCGGCGAGGGAATCGAGTTGTAACTTACACAGGAGCCATAAAGTTATGACTTTAACGGAAGGCTGCGCCGTGCCTACGAAAGTAATGTCCATCCCTGTTAGCTAATCTAGAGTATTCACCAACGACACCTCTAGAAAATGCAAAACTAGCCGATTCAGCCGAGATAGACCGAATGCTTGATCTTGCCGAATTCGTCAAAAAAGGTATGTAAGGCTAACCCCGGTAACGGAGCATATAGAAGTAATTATCTTACAGAAACGCTCGCACTTTATTCTCTGAGCAAATATCGTCATCTCAAGCGCTCCTACGGATCCTAGTCAGGTCATCCCGTTTGCCCTGTACCAGGCTGGTTTGGACGCAGTGGCCGCTCTGACTCAACCTGACTCGTCTGTCTTGGATACTGTTCTGTGGGTGTTATATGATCATAGCTCATGCCGGCCAAGCGCTCAGCGGTTCGGAAACTAAGCTACTTTGTTTGGTGGAGCCATCCACACTACTGTTCTATTGTCATCCTCCGGCTCCGGCGTCATTCGACACCCATATACTGTGCTATTACATCATTCTCCGCAGTACCTCAGACCACTACTAAGGTAGATGACATCCATATCATGCCCCCGTGACCCTAAGGGTGTGCCCCTGACACGACCTTTGTGTTTGTTCGAGGGTAACTCTCATTTCTCGCTCGATTTTCGTGATTTTGGTGCCGTGAGGCTGTAGATATTTTGCTTCTGTATCGATCTACTCAATTATTTTACCCAAAATCGGCGTGTGTCGGGCCCCATTAACTTATCAGTGCTTATCGGGACCAGGGTAGTGGCAGATCACACAGCCACACTCGCGATAAGCATGGTGCGCGGAGATGGCGCGGAGGGTTCCGGGGTCTCACCCTAAACAGGAAGTTGGAACAAACATCACATGTTTGTTTCAGCACCATAACGTTACGAAGCTACTTTTACGAATCTGGGGGTATTCCTCTATCTCGTATTATCGATGTTTCACCGGCTTATGAAATGAGACATCATCGTAATAGTTAAATGAAGTTGCATCATTTAACCTTCTCCAAACATGCACTGCGTGGAGCTTCAGAATTTGGCGCTGGCCAAATGATGGCCAAATGTAGCATTTTGGGGATCTGCACACATTTGGCCTTCATTTTTGACTATGTAATCATTTTACCTACATTTGTACGCTACAAAATGTCTGCCAAATTCTAGTAAAATGAAAGCATAATCTCGGAGCGTGAGAGAATGCAAGCCATAGAGCTTAACGGCCATGCCGATAATTAGATCTTACACGTCTCGCATCCACTTTAAACATACTACTGCAATTATACAATTCCAGAATCAGGGGGAAACAGTACCATTTGTATGTAGCCCAATATTTGATATAATTACTCATGTTGGTGACATTTTTTCTAAATAACAGCCTGCACGAACGGATATTCTTCGTAAATACGAATGCACGCCTTGCAAAGCTATGCCCCAAGGTTATCGAATGCTCCACTACATGTCATATTATAGACACCAGAAGGCGGAAGAGGCACTACAAGCCATGTAGGCCTATCGTAGCCGGGTGCGAGCCAAAGCCGAGGCTGCAGAATTAGCAAGAACACATGATGAGATTGAGGCTCTCAACCCAGACGGACTCTTCGATTTAGACAACTTAGGCTCTGAAATTGTGCCAGGTTCGTATTTCAAGATACTTGCAACTCATACTTTGCTACTAACCAAACTATAGTGGAGAACGAAGGCGAGGGCATATTTATAGACAACAACAACACCCTAGATGTGGAATAAGTCCCACAACCAGATGTCAAGGATGAATCCCCCGTCAATGCAACTCCTGGACACCGCAGCCGCTCTCAAACCGCTATGCCACCACCCTCCCCGCCACCACTTGATTCAGTATGATTCCGATGAGTTGGAGTCCGATTACCAATTTACTCATACATATGCCGACCCACCTGCAATCCATCTGGCTTACTTGAATGCACTTGCTGATCATATAATTCGGAAACACCCGGTTCGTGACGTCAAGATATCTTTGCGCAATACGATCAATTGCCTTCGACTAACTCCGAATGGGCTCCCGCCTGATTTCAAACCCCTCACTACATTGAAATCCGTCTGTCGTCGGCTTGGCCTTGACACTTCTAGACTATTGCTTCGAGTACCAGTATGCCAATGGTTTTGTGTTTCGTACCACACAACACTATCACCGAAAGCTGATCGCTTTCCTCCTTAGTCAAGTTATCAGTTTGGCTTGGAGCACTAGTTCCAGCGGAGGAATCCGAGGTGTGCGAAGTTTGGCTGAGATCGAGGCCGAGCGACTTAGCAACCATTTCCAAGGTCTTTTGGAGGACTTGGTTGTTTTTCTCGCAGGAGTCGATGCGCAAGGTGAGCTCGTTTATCGCTTGCTTAGACTCCTCATCGTGAACTTGTAGTTCCACGATAATGAGCTGCTGGGCATCGATTTGCTCGGTCGCTAGTTGAAGACGATTGTTAAGCGAAATGATCTGTTGTACGGTGGCCGCATTTTGCTGCCTGTTTGACGAAGGTACGAGTGGCTTCTCTTGCCTCCCCCCGGTCAGCTTTGATTCGTTAACGGTTGCCATTGGATGAGCACCAGACGCTGCCGGCTCGGACATTGATGACTGGACTAATTAGGAAGGTAAGCGACTCTCACTCATGTCATGAATAGCTTTTGACCGGACTAGAGGCAGGCCGAAAACGTAGGATAGGGGAGCATGTGAGAGGTGGTGCGTACCTACAGTAAACACCTCAAAGATGATTCTAACAGCTCAATCAGGTAGTACTGAGGCGAAAAAATTATGTATATTGCGAGAAATGTGTCTAATATGTAACAGATGCTAGTAATAGCCATTGTCGTCGCAATGGTAATGCCATCTGACCCATTCATGGTCCTATGAACCCCCTTACTTGACCTTATATGCGGCTCATCCCGATTAAGAAAATAAGCTATATATTATGCAGTTAGGCGCCGTAGATCTCACGTGCCGATTTTTTTTTTTTGAATTCATTTTAGAGCTACATGCGACACGAGGGCAAACCACTCCCACGTGCCGATACATTTGGCGAGCTGAAAGTGTACGCTAAATGTTTTCATTGGCGCAAATTTGGCGATCGGCACAAATTTGGCAAAATCTAGGCCAAATGATCGCACAATAGTTCATTTGGCCCACATTTTCACGGTCCCCATTGTCCTACGTTCGGCACTTGGCCCACCAGTACTTCCCAGTCTTGTTTTTGCAATAAGAAACCCGTACATTGACTAAAGGCGGACACCACATCTAAACTCTATACGAACAATAGTAGTTGAACTCACGCTAAGAGTGCCACCATCACCTGGTATGGCCGTTTTACGCCCGGGGAGCATTGTCTCATTGTCTCATTTATTGGCTCTACGTGCACGAAATGATAACTTACCACAGGCCCAGTTGATGGCTGCACGCTTAAAAAGTCTCGCTCGGTCAATCGAGTTCACCTAGTAAATTACCCGCCCAGCGTCCCGACCCCTTTGCATAGAGATGAACGCCCTCGCTAAACTGTTCAGCCTCCTGAGGATTGCCCCAGAGCGCCCCTCGATCACAACCCAAGACGATTACCAGCTCCCAGAAGGCTCCCCCGATATGTCTTCACTTGCTTGCTCCGAGTTTGGCCTCAATTCGAGGACTGGGCTCCTCCCCACCCAAGTACCATTGGCACGATTGCCTGTAGCATTCGACAAGTGGGAGGACGCACTTCAGCATGCCATGGTCGTCCTGAAGCGCCCGGGTGACTCCGATGACCCACCTCCAACGGATAAGGAAAGGGAACAGAGCCTGCAGTGGCGGGAGAACTTACAGCGCGTATGTCTCCCCTCGTCCATCGATACTGTGTGCTAATGATCGGCTAGATGGGGGTCATTAGCATCGACTCGCTCAAGTCGGACCTCAGGGCTGCTCAGCGCGCTCATCATGTACTTGCTTTCCTCGTCCAGTTCTACGTCCAGTCCCTGCCACCCCGTGCTGAAACGGATATCGGGCCGATCCGTATTCCGAGTAGCCTGGCTATTCCGTTTACGGATGTATCCAGACACCTGGATATCGCCCCTATTGTGAGTGCCACCCGACCATTTTATGTATGGTTGGCGCTAACGCATATATGCAGCTCACTTATGCCGATTGTGTGCTCTGGAACTTCTACCTCGAAGATCCAAGCAAGCCGCTGACCCTCGAAAACATCCGCATTCGGGATTTATTCACCAAGGACTACCAAGAGGAGCACTTCTTCCTGACCTCTGCTCGTATTGAAATTCGGGGTTTCGAAGCTGTTCAACTCATGGGAGATGCGATCGCCATGATTCGCAAGGCGCAGGAGACGGGTGCCACAGTCGATGAAACCTGCCTCCAGGATACGCTCGCACGCCTAGCCGTCGTGATCGACGACCTGAATAAGATTTTGTGGTCCGTCAGGGATGCATGTGGCTATCAATTCTTTTACTGGGTTTTTCGCCCTGTAAGTAATATTATTTTGATAATAATAGGCCAAACTCACCATCACGCTTCTCCTAGTGGATCCGAGGGACTGATCAAGGTTATGGGTCTCCTAAGTGGCTCTACGAAGGAGTTGATGGCGAAGGCATTGAATTTCAGTGCTCCGGTCCTTCCGCCGGTCAGGCCGCCCTCATGCATGCTTTTGATGGCGAGTATTCTCATCGTGCGTTCGTTGTCTCGGAGAACTAATTTGTTGTGTTAGTTTTCCTCGGAATCGGACATCCCCAGAAGGACGATCGGTACTCACCAACATGTACTGGGATGCGCGTGCATCCATCGTACGATCCTCACGGGAACCACAAAACGTGTCCAGCTTCCTCGGCTTCATCCCTTTCCGTAATCACTTGTCCGGTGACCGGGAACCCGTCGACATCTACCACCGACATGTCAGACGAATTGCGTTCGTTCTTGCTCGATGAAGCGGCTTACCTTACTCCTCCCCCTGAAAAATCGGAGTTGGTGGTTGACCTCCCTCCCAAGCCTCTAATTCTTGCGGAACGTTCCTCGGATTTGCTTACGCCCCCAAATTCCCCACATGGTTCGCCGGTGCTCAGCGCTACTAGTCCCAGTCGTGGCGAAGTGCCGAAACTGCAACCTCAAACTGATTTAGATACATCCTTCATCGTTCGCATGCGTAAATACATCCCTGGAAACCACCAGAAATTCCTTCTCCATCTAGCCCATTCCAATATTCGTCCCCACGTCGCTCTTTGCTCCAACCCCGGAGTTCGGCGCGCATATAACAACTGTGTCTGGGCGATTAAGCGCTTCCGGGACACCCACATCAAGATTGTCACGTTGTATGTTATCCACCCTGCTCGGAGCAAAGTCCTTGTCAAAGATACCGAGGTCGAAAGTGCACCCGTCCGGGGAACCGGTGGGACCAGCCTTGTCCCCCTACTCAAGGCATACCGTAATAACACCGCCAATACCGTGTTTTAAACCAACCGATACTTCGTTCTATCCTTCCACCTTTGAATAAATTATTAGACTTGCGCTCGTTGTGACTGAGCACACTTTCGTTCGTGTATATATGTATTTTACATCGTACAACTACATAGCCTATCCACTCGTTCTAGCTTTCGGATCTTCTTATCCCGCCAACACTACTCAACCTCATAACCTATCACCTTGCAACCTCCTTCTCTCACATCGTTACAGTATGTAACCTCGAGCTATTTCAATTATCTGACTTGTTTTCTTTGGCTACACCCGGGCTGGAATCACCGATTCCGATCTGATCAGGACCCAAAATTAAGCCAACGCAGACCACAACGTTTCGAAACCCACTCGGACGCATAATCACGCAGTTTCTCGAATTGGCCCAGCAGCTACAACGAGGCCTTCCCGCCCAATATGGGGACCGGCAACCCATGGTAGCTGGATGCTATGTAAACTCCTCGCTAGCTGCTATGTCACTTCAGAATGCTCGCAGGAAGTCTCATGCAGTTATGTGGGAATATATGTTCATAGCACAGTATGGCGGGGAAGTTTAATGGACTCAAGTGACTTTCTAAGCTTGCTGAATCTATTGCGACTATCGGATAGGGGTATTGTTTATCACTTTATCTGACTCTTTGCATGTTAGTTCACAGAGCGCTGCCGTTGTAGATCACATGATCCGTTTGTCGCATGAGATTAGCGTGAACACTGAGAAAGACTTTAAGTACCATATACACCACAGATAACGTTAAATATAGTTGCGATAAGAGTAAAGGTATATTGGAAAGAGGTTCTTGGTTGAAATATCTTCTTAAAATCCATTCTAATGCAGTTTTTAAGCAGTAACTTTTGATCAAGCTTGGATTTAGAAAATTTACAACCAAGAACTGTTTCTCTGCATTTAATTAACACATATGAGCTACTTTTTAAGACAAAATAACAGAAGACCCGGTCCCAAATCCCAAATCCCGCGTCGCAATCTATTCGTCTTAGTAGGTGGCTGTGTAGACAAG
>WSTI01000006.1:0-39888 GCA_019616915.1 Ceratobasidium sp. 423
ATTTGAAATCCGGCCTCCTACTAGCGTTCATATCCGGAAGATTTTCGGGGGTGACCCATATGGTCCATGTCCGGAACCCGAGGATGCCTCGGACCCTGGGCTCCCATGTCCGGAAAACTGAGGATGCCTCCTCCGTATGCGCTGGGCGCTTAGGTATATGTCATAAATATAAATATAAATTTCCTTTTATGGCTCTGTTACAGTTTTTGCGCCCACACGGGGTATGCCAGCCTTCTCGAGCTCAGGTAAGAGTCGTAATAGCTCATCCCTTTCTCCAATAACAGTGCGATCCTTCAGCTCCACCTCTTGAGCGTCTGCGGAGGGTGTGTTTGCAAAGCCAACGCACATCAAGAGCTCACTTGTCGGTACGAGTTCGTAATACGGGATCTCCATTGATCTCCCGAAGTGCGTGGCACGGTACTTGGCTCGAGAACTAACCTTCTGGTACGTCTGGACGGCGACGTACGAGATGTGGCCAAGGTGTGAGGTATGAGGGACCCACAAATTCATCCCATTAGACCCGCCCTCCTTGATGTAGATAGCCATGACTACGACACAGAATTTGAATAAATTTATTTGGGACTAAATGATAACATACCTCGTGAAAGCACAATCTGTCTTTTAGACAGAATCCAGACAAAGATCCCTGGCTTGATTGGCTTGATCGTGGTGATTCGTGCCGTGCTAAGTTCTTCGAGGAGCCTTGGAATACCACGCTGTCGCAGAGCATCGCGTCGACTTTTGATATACTGTGAAAGACCAGTTTATCGCTTTGGAAACTTTTCAAAGAACACAACACAACATTTAACTTACGGCATTTGCACGAGCCTCTGCGGCTTTTTTCGCATTTGCTGTATTTCCCGTGAATTGCCTGTCGGTTTCGCCCCCACTTACGATCCAACGCTGTAGACGAGAAGACACCTTGTGACCAGCGGTTTCGTGATCGCTGAGTGTTTGCAAAAACGAGCGAGCTAATGATGCGTAGCTAGCTGCTGTTGATACTCCGCCTGGGGCTCCAACTGTTGCCGTCTTGGACTTAGCCTGGACTGGCAATGCCCCCACTGGCTGCAAATCAGCCGTACCTGCTTGCCGCTAATGTATATTCGTTAGTTATACACATAAACGTTTAGAAAGATCTGTATATGCTCACTGCTGCCATGAGCTTCGCGTAGTTTTTACTACTTTTAAGCGCACGTGGATTTTGATGGCGCTTTCGGATCTGTACGAGAGCTGTAAGGTTGAGCTCAATTGTAGAACGTTGTTGGGGAAATGTTTCATTTTTCATCTCTTTAATCCGAGACTCCGTAAGATCTGGGTCGACCATACGTGAGGTTGACTTTGCATGCTCCTCGAGGGCTGCGCGATCGCATTCAATATCAGCACCATCCTCGGGTGGAAGGTTATCGCTGTTCAAAAAAGTTAATCTTCGTGAATCACATTAACTTCTATGAATCACATACATGAAAGCCGCAGTCTCTGCTTGAAGTGCTGCATTTGCATATATCAAGTTATCCCGTTGAATAGAAACCGATTCAAGTGGGAGATCGTGAGCATCGGCAAGCTCGACTAGTTCCTGGAATGCTTCACTCGTAGATAGAGTTGATTCTGGTATGCCTTTTGTGTCAAGCTCAACCTCGTCTTCAGGCTCTTTCGTTGCAGTGGGAGCTGGCACAGGATTTGGAAGTTCATCATCAGGGAGGATGTTCACAGCTCGCGCAAGTAAAACAGCTTCCCGATAGGCAACATAGGCGATCTCAGCAATCTCGCCATCGGAAGGGAAGCAGGCCAAGAGTTTTAAGTCAACGTTGGTTGAGTCCATGTATGTGTGCCGATATCCAGTTGCTTTCTTTTGATGTTCCGTTGATGATTCAGAAGACTCGGGGCTGCGTCGATAGGATGCACGAAGTAGAACACGGAGCTTTGGGGCTGCGAAAATGAAATCGAGGTAGGTAAAATCTGGAACGAGCTTTCGCATTTCTCCGAAAAAATGTTCACAAGCTTCGGTCGAGTGCAACCAAGGCAAAAGGGGGGTCCCTTCCTCTACATAGTCACGATAGGCATAAATAAGCAGAATTAAGCCCTCAATCAGTGTGGTTAAAATGTTTGAGGCTGGTTGTGAGATGAAGTAGCGTTGAAGTGGGTAACCAGACGCTTGTAGAAATTGTCGCCAAAAATCCATGAAGAATTTTGCCCGAAGTGCCATCCAGAGGCGATCAGCATGAGATATGTGTCGGCTCTGGTATGCATCGCTGAGTTCGCCTAATACATATAAATAAAGCACCAGGCCAAGATACTTAGGGCGATGTTGAACAACAAATTCAAGTGTGAGCTCGTTGAATAAACCTTCAGCAGAACCATCATCTTGGCGATCCATATGCTCGACATCACGACGATGGATTGTCGATGTAGGGTCTTCCACCATTTCGTATACCTGAGAGTACATAACTGTCTCAGACCCAAGTACCAAGAGCCGAGCACCTGAGTACATGTTGTTGCGGAAGGTTTTGAGCCCATGCTTGTCGTCCTGGACTACTACGCAAGGTCTGGGCTGTGGCTCGTCATCCTCTGACTTGTCGTCTGTTGGCTTGTCCTCCAAGAGACCAAGTTTGAAGCTCAGAGGTTGCTGGGGGGACGAAACTGGGGAAATGCGTTGCGAAGGGTGTGGGATGGTGTAGGTACGATATCGATCCATCGACATGAAGAATAACTCCTGTATATTTTGTTCGATGGCACTCCCATCGGCAGCATATGAAACCACGTGTATTCCCTGGTTTAGCAAGCCTCGAACAATCAACTTTAAGTAACCAATAAGTGATTGTGTGGTGACGTTTGATGCAATCGGGAGTGCAGCAATGGCTAGTGGAGGTATATGCGGGAGTGGAACTTGTAGGACCCAGAGACGAATCTAGTAAGATGGAAATCAGCCTTAATTCTAGTTTGGTTTGTAAGTTTGTACCTTGGAAGCCTTGGAAATTTTCCCTTTCTTGAGAATTGACTCTAGTTCATCAGTACTTGCAATGGCGATTGCACCGGTTGTTCCTCCAAGTAGGTACCATTGCTTGGTGCCTGCATCATAGTAGGTTTTGAGTGCGGGTGTGAGTTTAGTGTCATCGCATCCAAGAGAAACTGGGCCGCCATAACCAACAGAGGATAGGTAGCTCTTGGCAAGTTCGTACACACTATCGTCAATCGCCAGGGGGAAGCGCCGCTCTCGGCCTCGGATTGCACTATAGAAGAACAATAAATACCCAATATGACAAAAAAATGGTGACATACCGGAAACTGGATGCTGTTCGGCCACCCAGCATACTGCGGAATGTATGATATGCAAGGGGCGATATATTTACGATTTCGTGGCAAAATTGATCAAAGTCGGGCGGGTATTTAGCATTTTGAAGGCCAACTCCACGATATGCCTTGTCGTCCATCATTGCAATCACCTCAACCATCCCACAGAAAACCGTTCGGTCTTTTGTTTCACCTTGAAGTACACGAAGGAGGAAACGTTGAGCTGGTGTTTTCTCATCCTAAGGTGCACAAACTCTCAGATCATGGAATAAATCTGAGTGAGAAGGGTACCTACCTTACTCGCAATAATTTCATACACACCATGTGCCTTTGCGAATTGCATCCCTGATGCGACCTTCATCCACCGCTTATTGGTGAACTTTTGATTTGGTTTAGGCTCGTAACGCACTGCGGCTTTGAGCCCCGAAAGTTTCAGTAGAGCGACACAATTTTCGCATGGCAGTAGCTTGTCGTTTATGGTGTTTGCGCCCCGAGCAATACGAGTACAAGACGATGCAACAACAACATTGCGGGACTCGTCAACCCGCCAGGCAACATTTCCATGGGCTTCGTTTTGAACCTTCTGTTGTTCCTCTTCACTGAGTGCCATGTATGGCATTGAGTAGAGCGCTTGTGCAAAGTGGTTGTATGCTCGGCTCCCACCCCCAATATACATTGTCCGAAGCAAGTAAGCAGATAATCCAGGAATATCTTCCTCAGAGATTCCTGGGCATACACGCTGGATGTCCTGCTGTGGGGGATTGGTACTGGGAGTGCGCAACTTGGGGGCCATAGGACCAGCTCCAACACTGATAGAGCGGTCAGAACGTCGCTTGAAACCCGCAAAAGTAGTTAGAGGAAGCATTCCAGCACCAGCAAATTTCTTTGACTTCTTGGATCACCCAATATTTGGTGCTCCTGGCTTTGGCGGCTGACAAATGTTCGCTTCGACGTGTGTCTTGAAATTTTTGGTATCATATGGTTGCCGCATCTTGAACCTATGGCCACATTTCGAGTGTCGAACATATAATGGATTAAGTCGATCGGCCACAGCATGGGTATCCAAATCTTTGATTGTTGCCTCAAAACGGGCCCACCGATCCTCGTCTATTTCAAAACTCCCAGTATGCACGGCCTCCAGGACAGCTCGGGTATGTGCTGCAGACTTCCCAGGCTTTTGTCGTTTTTTTGGGCGTTGCATGCTCTTGGAGCTGGAGTCAGAACCAGAGCCTGAATCGGATTCCACTGGGGATGATTCGTGATGTGAGGATGCATCTTCTATTATGTCATCACCTAAATGATCTGACTTGGCCTCGTTATATGCATCGGAAGCATCGTACTCGGAGAACTCACCTATAGAGGAGGGAGGAGCAGAAGAGGGAAGTGGAGATGGTGGTGGGGGAGATGATGGAAGGCTGGGCATGTCCGACCAATTGTCCTGTTGTGTAGATATAAGCTGCGACTCCAATAAATCTCGGTCGATGGACCCATTCTGAGGCCTGGTCAAGGCACTTTGTATCGTCACTGGAGCTATAATACTATTAAACGCGCCCTAGTATAGGACACAATGTTAAAATATACACGGGTCCTACAAGACGCATCAATAAACTCACATTTAGATGTAACACTCGGTGCACCACTTCAATGAACTTGGATGCCCGGTACGCAGCAGCAAGCTCCTCTTCCCATAACCTGTCCTCAAATACCTGTACCTCAATGGTGTTGATTGCACAAACACCACAAGAGGTCGCATCGTTAACTTGAGTACAGGATGGCATCTCCTCACTCATAAAATCCTCGTAGCCCCAGGTTGCTTTTATCCATGCCTTCAGTGTGTTTCGGACATGACCTGAGCTCTTCCGACCACCCATCAAGTCGCCGTATCGAATGAGCCGCTTATTAAAGTCAACCTCTAGGGCCAACCAATGTACATCGGCGTAGTTGTAGACTGTGTAGAGTCGAGGGCGCTCTCCATCTCGAATTCGGGCTTGAAGAGGTGCAAGAAAACGGGGAATTTCCCCAGGAGCGATACTGGGTGGGATAGTCTCGAATCGCTGTATGATACCTCTAAGAACTTCGGGGGAATAGAATATAACTGGAGTTTTGGGATGTAGGGGGTGAACTTCGGTTTGTGTGTGCGATTCCCAGCGGAGCTGCCCGGATTCAAGCATCCAATCAATATGTCGAGTAGCTAACCAGTCATCGGAAAGGAAGAACGATAGATCGGCAGTAGAGCATCTCTTTTCGAAGGGAATGGCATCATCCCATCCTATATGCGAGATGTATTCACGTGCCCGGGTAAAGATTTGAGAAGCAGCCGAATGATTTGTTGCGGAATCGGCACGGGATAACCAGTTACATGCAGTACGCCATTTGTCTTGCTTCTGTCGACCCCTGAGCACCAATTCCCACCACGTTAGAATCCAGAATGGGTAATATTGAGCTGTCCCATCGTTAGATACATGGAATATTGAGCGCGACCCATCCCGAGATGCATGGCGCCAATCATCCCACAGAGATCGGCAGAGGGATAAATCTGGGACTGAGTGATCAATAATGTCAAGGTCGACTTGTGCGGGCGCGCAGTCATGAAACCGTGTGGCAGATAATGAGTTTGTATGAGATGAGCGAGTGTCGAGGGGCGGAAAAGTAAATTGCAAGAGATCGGGGACAGGGACGTTGAAGCTGGGGAGCAGGAATAAAAATTTATCAGGGACACGAAGTAGAGAACTCTCTTGTTGGAGTATGGATTGTCCAGATTCAATTATGTCGCATGCAGATGTTGGGCCCAAGCGAGCCATAGCGATCGAGTATGGAGAAATTTGGATGGGATACGTGTCGAGACTTGGCGGGCTGCACAAACAGCCTTAGGTAAGTGAGACTGGTATTATATTGCCAATAGAAAGTACAGTAAATTAGTACACTTTGATCTAGTTGCTCAGTTACCGTTCTTGCCAAATTAATTACCATTATAGGTACAGAAGAATGACAAATGATCCCGCCCCACGTGATGTCCGGAAGCCGAGGAAGCCTCGGCCGACCAACCAAAATTTCCCATGGTACATATCCGGATGCCCGGGATGCCTCAACCCCGTCACCCACTAGTGTCAATGTCCGGAAGAACGATGCCTCAACCCCGTCGCCTACTAGTGTTGATGTCCGGAAGCGAAGGACGCCTCCCCCCCAATAACCGGGGGTCCTATAGAGTAGGGCTCCGTAAGTAATTCAAAAACGCAAACAGGGTTTTTATTTGGTTTGTAAACACCGGTTTACAAACCAAAAACACGTTTCAAACCGGTTTGCATGCCAGAACATTCCACGTGATTCTCGGCGCTTGCAATGCCTTACTAATATATGCGCATAAAATCAAATTTCTGGTGAGGGTGCAAAATCCGTACTTTGAGCCCGCCACCACCACAACCTAACCCCATGCCCACCACAACAGCATATTCGAGTAGCCAGAAGTCCACTGGCAACTTAACTCTTGACCCCCGATTACAGAAGCTATACTCCAGTCTTCATAACCTTCCAACCAATCTACCCGATCACCCCAAGACCTATCCGTTTGCTGAGGAGTTTGTACTCGATCAGCATGATATTGGGTTCTACGGATCACAACAAGGGGCACTTAACCACCGGTTAGAGCTCATCTTTGGCTCTCGGAGTGTTGATAGGGTAATTAAGTTCAAGGGAAGAGGGCGATCGCTCGAGGCAATTGTGTACATATTCATGAAATATATTGATGGAGAGGATGGGGAAAATGTACTGCTCTGGAAATGGGTGGCTGATCTGACCCATGCGGCTGTCCTATCGACTGTGACATCTCAAACAGATAGTGTATGTATATGCATGGTCTAATTCTATGGGAACTGGGACTTATACTAATTCTCCACTTGCGGTAGTTGCATAAACAGTTGCCGGTCGAGAAACCTGCAAAAACACCCGGTCGTCGACGCTTAAATGCTAAACAACCAAGCAAAGGCAGAGCACAAAAAGCGCCCAAGCAACGATCTGAGGCAGCGGTCAATGCCTCAAAGGAAATTAGCGCAATACGGGTGGGTAACAATGTTCAAATTAACAAGGCTTTTTCTCATCTCTGTTTAGTGGCCCCATGATCCTGCTGACTTACAGGATTATAAACATAAAGAAGACCCATATGGACGAGACCGAGATGATTTTTTGGACATACTCACCATTCCGTGTCACTCGAAACTTGACAAATCCCACCTGCGTGTCCGTTGCTCTGGTGCTGGTTGTTGGTGGTCTTGGGCTGAGCCTCGAGCCACAGCGCGTATCTTCAACCATGCATTTTGGTGCAATGGCCTTAGCAGTGAGTTACGGGAAGAGGTCCAGCGCCGAAGCGCTGCACTGTCCTTAGCAGTCAAGGTGCAGCAACAGAGCAACGATGGCACAACAAGCATGCCTTTGCCTACATTAGAGGAGATACATCAAAAAGAGGAGCGTGTGAATCATGCGCTACTCAAGTATCTTTGCGATCGTATGATACCACCCTCTGCAGTAGACTGTTTAAGGTGGCGGGAGTTTGTGGCAACCCTCGATGAGAATGTCAGTACAGCATCAGGGTCAACAATTGCGGATAATTTTGTCACTACCGAGGCGGCATTTGTACGAAGGGAATCGGTGAATTTATTATCTCAGAGTGATAATCTCACCTTATCATATGATGGAGGGACCACCAGAGGGCATGAATCGGTTTATACTGTTCACGCCACAGTCCCATCGACTCGGGAAGCGCACCTGATTGATGGAAATGAGGCTTCGGGGGTCTCGCACACAGCAGAGCATCTCTGTAATCTTCTGGATAAGGTATGTTCTACGCATATATAGTGCATATACCCTGGCTAATGCTCTACTAGCACCTTAAAGCGATTGGGCCAGAGAAATTTTCATGCATTGTCTCTGATAATGCAGGAAACACTCGAGCAGCGAGAACATTAATAGAACAAGAATATCCATGGATTATAGCCTTACAGGATGCTTGTCACCATCAGAGTAACACGGCGAAGGACATTGGCCAGCTCTCGTATTTTCAACCATGCCTCTTAAAGATGAAGATGATCATAACGTATTTTCACACATCGACATATGCAGCACGACATCTTTCAGCCCTTTGCGTCCTACATAATGTGTCTGGAGGTCTCGTTGCTGTTGGAAATACACGCTTTGTGTCGCATTTCTATGCAGCTCGGTCCGTGCTCACCTGTCTTCCTCTTATCCTTCAATTGGTCTCCTCGGAGGTTCTTGACTTGACTATGGTGTGTATTCCACATGTTCTCATTCACTTACTATTTACTCATTGAGATGCTAGTCTTCTCCTATCTACTGGATGCTTGATCGAGAGTCAGTTGATCGCTTTACCCTGGAGCTCCGCCAGTTGTGTACAATCCTCGAACCAATTGCCCGTTCAATCAAATGTCTCGAATCAAGTCATTCGACCCCCGCAGATGTGTATTTATTCTGGCTAGCAATAGTCGCCCGCCTCCATGAGTTGTTCAAGAATAATTTGACTATCAATGGAGCGGGTCTACCTAAATCTGTGATGGAGGATATTACCAGCATCATCAATAGCCGCCATCAAGAAATGTTTCAGAAGCAATCAGGTCCAATTTACCTTGCTGCATTTTTCCTTGACATTCGTAAGTATCACACCATTCAATTTCTAGGTATTCACAACGATGGTACTTATCAAATTTTCTTAGGATTCCGAAGCAGTGATGTATTCTCAGGATACAGAATGATTTTGACACGCGCTCAAACAACCCCCATGGATCTGTCATCAGACAGTGACATTCGGCGCTCACTCCCAGCATATACTATAGCTGGTACTTACTTGGTCAAGCTCCTAGGTCATCTATACAACAAGGACCCCAATTCCGCCCCCTTTTCGCACTATTCAAGTTGGTCAGACGTTCAGGCAGCCTTTCGGCGCCAACTCCTATCATTCACCCGTGGGCTTAGTCCATTCGACCAGCGCTACACCAGTACTCAAACAGCTCGCGAGTACTGGGAAAACCTTCTTTCTGTACCGTCTGCGGACCTTCTTGCTATTGTCGGGCTTCTGCTCGCAAGCATTGTTCCTAACTCGATGGCAGAAGAGAGAACTATGTCGATGATTACAAAACTCAATTCACCCGATCGAGCTTGTCAAAAAGTATCAACACTAATCGACATGGTAACAATTCGCCAACATTACAGACGCGAAGAAGCACTCACGGGCTCAGTAAGTGTCTCGTTCACTTATCATCATCACTCTACGATGCTAATTACGATACACAGCTACCTCGTTCTTTGCGACCGGCGGTCCGCTTTGCTGATCTTGCACCGGCCGCACGAATTCTTATACCGGATTGCAGTACAACGGAACCCAACGAAATAATAGAGAGTACGCATCCCGAAACGGATAATTTAGGTGGTACGGCTGAACCGATCTCAATTGGTAGTCGAAACTACTTTGAGGTGGAGCGTGAGGAAGGCGTTTTCCTTGCCTCGAAAGCGCTGTTTGAAGCACTTTCCGATCACCCTAGTAGTGCCTCACAAAAGGTATCACGCCCGCTTGATTCTCCTTCTCATCCCGAACCTGCTCGTAAGCGTCAACGGGTGGATATAGACTCTATAGTGTTCTAATATGGTATATTTGTAATATATTTGTAATTGCACGTGATCAATGATGCAAACCGGTTTGTAACCGGTTTTCTGGTTTCAAACAACGTGCGGTTTTGGTTTCAAACCCACAAACCGGTTTCTCACGGAGCCCTACTATAGAGCGCCGGTCACGTGACATATTCACGGGACTCTCTCCTCCACGACACATAGGTAAGACTGCAGGCGGGCGCGCGACGCGCGCCACGCTCGGACCCTTTTTCGTACCATCCCACCCACCCATTCTCATCACGTACAGATTTTGCCGCCCACCCAGCGAGCCCTCACTCGCAGGTCGGGCGTCCCGGCTCCTATCCCTACCGTGTATCCCACACGTCCGGGATTCCCCCACCAATACCGCGTTCTGTACGTAGACGAGATATCTATATCACTATATCATTATATATACATCGCCACGGCGCGGGTATACCCGAGGTCGAGTATTGTCTTTGCATCCTCCGCAGGGTCCGTTGCAAACACACTGATAAAATATGGACATAGCTACGGCCTCGGCCTCGGCGAGACACCAAGCCCTGCTCCATACTGTACACGTAACACCATTGTTATTTCTGGCAAGGGCTTTATCATCCTCCGGGCTGCTCTGGCATTTCACGGCAGTGCCAGGCTGACTGGGTCGATCTTATCCGGAGATATCGGCCACGGAAAATGTAGAGGCAGGCACTCGTGACATCTAGATTCACTATACTCTTTGAAGGAGTTTCCGGTTTACCCTATATGCGTATCCGAACTCTACTCTCTTGCAACCTTTACAGCCTACATTATCCTCAAATTCGTGTCCTAGTCGCTGCGATTTCTTCTAAAGACCACCGTTATGCGCAGGAGCCCCTCCTTTCGTATAATGTATTCACGTCGGGGTAACCAATGCTATTCCTTATTGGATTTATCACGATCGTAACGACCCTCGAACACCCGACACATTTAGGGCTTCGAATTGATCGCTGGTAATGCTGTTCACCTAACGGCCTGCCCGGATTACTGAGCAATTATAAGCTCACTGAATTGAACCCTTTAGTCATCATCCATAGTCATCACGATGACCATGCTGCTAAACCTGGTATTTGGGTGTACTGGATATAAAAACCAAGGTGCTCCTACCTTTCGAGTCATCATCACTTTTCTCAGTCGCTCCTACACCTCAATCAGTTTTACTCAAGTCAAACTTTTACCATGGTCACTGTCACAATTCACGGGGTACGTGCATGACGCGGTTGCTCGCTACTACTTGGCACTCACCAAGGTCTAGGTTGCAATGTCTACGTGCACCAAGCGCGTTATTACGACCTGCAACGAGCTCGGCATCAAGTACAATATTGTCAACGTCGACTTCTTTGCCAAAGAACACAAGACTCCGGAGTATATCGCAACCAAGCAACCTTTTGGCGCCGTCCCGGTGCTGGTGGTAGGTCGATACAGAAAAAGGTTCTCAGTCACGTTCTGAAGTAGCAGGTTCGTAGGATGAGGATGGTACCCAACTTTTCGAGTCCCGGGCTATCTGCCGCTACCTCGTTGCCAAGTATGGAAAGGACTCGGGACTTGTTCCTAACCAGAGCGACCTAAAGGCATATGGACTTTTCGAACAAGCGGCGAGCATTGAATATTCGTCCTTTGAGCCGTATGCTGGGCCGCTCACTCGCGAGCGTGTATTTGTCAAGTGAGTCCGACGCGCTCAGCCGAGCTATTTCAACCTGACACAGGTCGGATAGAATGATGACGGGACAGGATGGCGACGAAGTACTTGCACAAAAGTACATCGATTCACTGAATGCCAAGATGGACGGCTACGAGAGGATCCTGTCCAAGCAAAAGTACCTTGCAGGCGACGTGAGTTGTATTTCAGTCAAGCCTTCTCAGCCGGCCTGACAAATATTTTATCCCCGCGCCATAGAACTTTACGCTTGCTGACCTTTTCCACCTCCCTTACGGGATCTACGTCAATCAAATTGACCCCAGCATCATGGGATCCAAACCAAGCGTGAAGAGGTGGTGGGATGAGATTAGTTCGCGTGCTTCGTGGAAGGCTGCGGCTGCGCAGAACTAGGTTAACGTCGATGATGTTTGCTCGGTACTCGAGCGACTCCGTTTCATGTATGTCTACACGTCGAAATCTATGTAGATAAAACTCGACAAAGAAAGTGTGTGACCCGCCCCTGTGTGCTGGCTGTATGCGCAGCTTTTCGACCTCAACGAGGTAGGTAGTGACAATCGGTTTCCAAAGGTACAGGCGTTTTACGGCTATTTCATCTCGCTCATGCTTCGTACCATTACAATATCAGACGTAACTTTTGTCAACTGTGGCCATTCGAATCCAAGTTCTTTTCTTCCCTCTCACGTTCTTCTTCTATTGACTCTGCTGCTCTCCAGATCCGCCTGCGATTCCTCATCGAACGGCTCTCGCTCCAGCATCTCCTTAGATAATCCCGTCCAAGTGCATCGTCGCCGTGCCTCTCATTCCATCATTTAAGCTCGCTTTCACCGTAAGGAAGGCACCGGCGAGCACGTTTATGAATGTATGCCCTTGCAAGAGAGTCCCGGGCTTCTTGGTTCCCCAGTAGGTAGTAGTAGAGCATCTTGTTGAGGGTTGCGAGTACGATGATGCCTTGAAGATTCAGCTCCAATGCTATGGATTGGACTATTTCTAAGGGCAACTTTGAGATCGCTCTATGCGACGTGGATCCCGCCAAATGCTCTATGTTATACTAGTAGTGGGCTGGGATATAGCGACTGGGTCGACAGGGAAGCTGAATAACAGAGGGAAAACTTTCAGCGATTGAGAAGAACGTTTACCGTAAAAGACTGACCGGTCGGGTCGCATCCACATCCAGAACCCCCTCTTTCTCGGAACCTCTGCAATATCCTCAGCTGGGCCTATACCCCCCATCTTGATGAGCTCTTCTCTATCTACGCCGCCCAAAAACCATGGAAATTGCTCCAAGTACTCATGGATAGGGCCGTAATCAACCCCAGGTAAGACATAGTAGTTATGCGCGTCATAATAACCCTTTATCATGGCCAGTCTCCATAGCCTCTGTACCGACACGCGACCTTGTGTTGCACCTGCTAAAATAGCAAGTATGTTGGTCTGAACGTAAAAGTAACCGCCATAGGATATTAGTGCGCCGTCATCTTCGCCATTAGGGCCCTCGCAATAACCTAAATCAAACATGTCTCCTATCCGGCAGCCAGGGAGCTCTCGAACATGTCCTTCTGCCTCTTCTAAAATTTCATCCAATTCATTAGGGTTTTCTTCGAATCCCCAAATTAGTTTATTGTTGTCATTAAATGGGCCTTCACAATGGAATGGGGGTCGGAAAATATTCGATTCAAGGTAGTCTCGGCTGCTATCACTTACCGATGATCGATAACGCCTGAGCTCCCATTTTCTCGTCTCCCGTAACGAGTAGCTTAAGAGCTTCTTGTATTTTCGCATAGTCACTCTTTTCCGGCTCCGAAGCGCCGCTCAAGGTGTATCCGGTCATAGATTCAAAGTCGAGCACATCCTCAATCTCCGGGCTGCATCCCGATATCTGATGGAATAACATTAATTCCCACAAGCGGGCCGTCAAAGAAACTGAGGGGTAAGGGGAGCACACCTGACAGAATGTAGTGACCTTGCCCATCTGTAGTCCTCGATCGATGGATTCGCATATCAAGGCTGTATACACCGACAGCACGAGGACAATGACATAATGGAAACAGTACCTGAGCGTCCATTGTCAAGCCTGTTGATTATCGCACAATCATGCTAAGGAAGCAACCAAGTATATGCCCTATCCTGCGATTGGTCACAGAATATATGCGTGCGATTACGGTGCACTGTCATTTGAACCAATTGAGACAAAGATAAAACATTCGAAAAACTGAAACACTCCCGTTGGGATGGTGTTTGCCTCCCGCAAAAGATTCGTTGAAAGTCTGTAGGCCGAGTCAGGGGTCAACATCATTCCCCCAGGTTGTTATGAATAGATTGGTCTACTCAGGTACTGAATCCCGAAGAGCCAGCCTTATACAGAGATCATTTCGTTGTTGCTTTAAACAATGTTTCTAGTTACCTCACCAAACTCCTATGCTTCCATACCTGGCTTCAGTAGGTTTTCCCAGCGTTGCGCTGGAGCATCCTGCTTCTGTATCATTCTGAACAACTGGTATTGAAGCCCCAAGGATCCCCGTATGGCTATATAGTACTGCTCATGCTGCATTTCATTATAATACTAGACATAATTCGCTGTGGTTAGTCTGTTTAAGTAACCTAAGTGTCGATCACTGTCACTGAGTGATGCTGAACTCGTGCCAAGTGGGTTGGGTTTCCAAGTGACGGGCATCAAGTTTGACAGGTCGGGTCAAAAATCCACGCACACTTGTCGCGTTTGATAGCCAATTTGCAAAATCACTGTGGCAAGTCCTCAACCAGAACTCAGAACTGCCAGAGTTATGGAGCGCTCGGGAGCGCCATATGGAACTGGCTACCTGCAAGGAGCCTCAGGAGCGCCATACATGTGCTCCCTGGTGCTCCCAGGTCCCATATGGCGCTCCCGCATGCTCCCTAGAGCCAGGCCGATCCGCCGGGTTCCCCTTAAGGAAGTACTGCACTCAAAACATAAGTATAATACGTGTATACGTGTACAGTAGTATCGGACATAATCCCTCACAGCGATTTGAAATTTGACTTTAAAGGGTTATAACTTTGTATGTAGATTAAATATAACTACGCTACAGATGTCAGTCGATGGTGTAGAATCTTGACTATAAAACGCATGTAAATACATGAGATTTGGTGAAAAAATGGCTGAGATACGAGTGAAATGAAATGAGGGTCTGTATGAGAGAATTTGTCCCTTGACATAAATCTCCCTCTAAGATCCCTAGTACTCTGCACCAAGGCACATCAAACACTAACTGGTTATATATTATACTTTAAATATATGGATACTATATCGGGAGAGATTAGCAACTTATAGGCTACTCTCTTCCAAGTAGACTAGTGCAACCAAGATTGAGGTCTTGGGTTATGGAACTTGCCCACTCCACACACTAGCCTGGGATTTAGATAACTACTAACAGTCATAGATAGGTAGAGGTTGTACTAAGGCTGCTGATAAGTCACTTTTTAGGGCATAGGAACTGTGTCTTGATTAATTCAGGTAGTACCCAAGAAGAGGACAGTGCATACATCCAAAATTTACCAGACACAGGGTAACAGAAAATGCTTGAAAATGTACTTTGTGGATAGTTTAAGTAGGGGAATAGCTAATGTATTTATTTAGAAATTACTGTGAGAGCAGGATGTGATGTAGGATCAGTTGGAATGCAGGGTGCACCCTTTTGCATAAGAAAATGCCTTGCATCCACTTTTAGCCAGTCCTATATCACATCCTGCTCTCACGCTGAGACAGAGAGCCTCTAATTGATGGTAGATGGGGCGTTGCACCACTACAACTATTCAACGTTTTGTGTAATGGTAAAACCGCGGGATTTACACGCCAGATTTCCACCGTAACCAATCTGCAAATCCTTTTGGCTTAACTCCACTATACCTCAAAGTGCTGAGTTCACCACAAAATGCAGATGAACGATTGAGACTGAATGGGTATGCAGAGAAAACCTGTGCGAGGGAACGGTGAAACTGCGCAGGGTTACCGCGCCATTGCTGACTGGGAAGTGCAGCCCTTCCATATTAATCATTTGCGAAGGCGGTAGCCACAACAAGATCACTCTCGTCGGTGACCAGAGATAAATCATAGTCGTGTCCGTGGTATATGCATATTCAGCTCGTTCTAATGTACAACTAACGAAATCTTATTAATAGCTTGGTAATTAGGAAATAACTAAAAACTCACCAAATAAGACCCTAGACAGAAATCCTCAATCCACATCCATCTTACTCGCATCCCTCGCGGCTAAATTAGCCTCCTTTTTTGACGCCTCCCGGTTCGCCTGGTCCACTTTCTCCTTGACTGCTGCAGCCTTTTCAAGTCTCCGAGAATCCGCCTCCTTTGCACCTATATGCTCTACAACGACCATTTCTGGATTACCCCTCGACACCCGTATCGAGCGGAGCAAGTGAAGATAAGCAGGGTCGTGGGACTTGTCTTCCCATGCGCGAAACAACGTGACAGTCTCGGGATCGGTCAAGTCCGGTATCGCTTGGTGAAATTTTTTTAGTTAAATTTAGTCATAAGCATACATGTAGGACTCACTCAAACCGGTGCGGTACGCCTCCTCGTCCTGGCGTTTCAATTCTAATAATGCGAGCTCGCGCGCGCTTGGCGGTCGACCGGGCCGCCGAGATGATTGTTCGGCTTGGAGCGGTCCGTCGTGTCGAACGAGCCAGACGGATTGTATAATATCGTGGATCTCGGGGAGAGATAGGGAGGGGACATTGGGCGGGAGGGCATGGAAGAAGAATGCATATCTGTCGGCTAGAGCACAAAAGTTGTCATTATGGCATCGACTAATTCGAGCACTGCACGCACCTTTAGCCACTAGGTTCTTTCCGCGCTTGCTGGATGCATCTGCAAGTTTTGATTTCCTCAACTGGGCACGTTCTAATTGACCTGCTTTTCGAGATTGCGGGTGAAAGACTTTTTCTTTGGGAGGCTTTTTGCCTGGTTTACTGGCGGGAGTTTTGGTTGCGGATTTGGCTGCAGGTGCCATCGCAAGTGGTCGAGGTTAAATTAAAGATTTCAGCATTGGCAAAAGTGCAGCACAGCCACAGGCGCCGAGGTCCACCAGGATTGGCGCCATGTTTATTGCCACAACCAGCTGTCTTCCATACCCCTATCCTGCGTGCTCTCCAATTGTACGACGATAGTCACCACTACCACAAGATTGTACGATAACTAGACTCGGATTCTAGTCAATAGGTTACATAGGAGTTTCTGGGGTTGCCTCGTGGGGCATTGAAGAGCAAACGAGGGCACTTATCGCCACGAACATTGATACCGTAACGACAGGCGGCGACCGAATCCGGGATCTTTTGCCCTCATCGCCCTCATCTGTTGGAGCACGGGAGGCTGAGGGTTTGAAATTATGAAGGATGTCACGGACCGAGTACCACCACAGTCGGACCGTCCGTTAAATTATATTTTTCCATATTTCTATCTGCTGATTGGACGTTTCCAGTGCTCGGTGGGGTCTACTGCCCCGGAACCAGACGGTCCTCGACATTTTGTTTGGATCCCAACTGCTTCGCATCGTGCGCGGATTGCAAGACACCCCCCAAGTCATCGGCCATGCGACGTTACGCTCCGTATCTCAAGCGCAACTGGGGCTACCAGCCATGCCCTGATTTGACAGACCAGTGTACCCCTGGCTGTGTCCAGGTCACAGTTCCATGTCTCGACGATTGCTTTTTTCCAGACGACTGTGATCCTGACACCTGCCCAGACATCACAAATCTCGGCAACTCCCCCTGGCCCACCACCTACATACAACATTTTGCGCCCATGAGCACCGATCCCCCCTTCAACACCGACCTTCAACTGGTATTTGATTTTCTTTCTTTCGCTTGCCTCCACTTACGCTCTATTGACCAGGGTCCGCCGCCCGATTGCTGTTCGAACAATTATTATCCCGAAAACGAGTGCTGTATACCCCTCCCGGTCACCGACGCATCCGGATCGACCTCCACTGTCAGCGTCGACCAATACACTGCTCAGCAACTCGGATTCGCAGCACTCTTCAAGGCCCATAATGACCCTCTTCCCCCGCCTCCGGCACCCGGCCCGACCTTTAGCACCGCACCGACTCCCGAACTGTCACCTGCCGACTATTTTCCTCAGTCAGTACCATCGTCGTCGGCAGCGTCCTTTGCCTGCCTCTGGGACGGCTGTGGCCAATGCTTCCCCTCTTTAGGAGAATTGGTGGGACACGTCAACCTTGCACATCTTAGATTCTCTACGAATTCGCACACGCATGACCACGCACATGGTGCCCCAGCATGCCATATTGCACCATCCCTCTCGCCCACCTTGCAGGATAACCAATCGGACGCACTGACATGTCTGTGGTCCGACTGTTCAATCGTCCCCGCACCTCTCGACGCATCTGGGACAGACAGTGCCAGCCTATGTGCTTTGGCGAGTCACCTTTTCCATGATCACCTGCACCTCCCTACCCAATCAACAGTAGATATCTTCAACCTGAACCCACCGCTCTCACCATCCTCCGCAAGCGTCCCGACCCCAGCAACCCCAGCAACCCAGGCACTTAGTCCACCCAGTCGAACTTCACCCAGTCCGTCCTTCTCCGCTCTCTCAAACTCCCAGAAAGGGAAGGAAAAGGCTAGCCCTGCACTGGATGGTCAGACACACACTTGTCGTTGGACGGGGTGTTCCGAGTCATTCCCGACCTGCGCTGCCCTTACCGACCACCTTTCATCCGTGCACGTCGGCCGCGGAAAAGCTTCGTATGACTGTCACTGGGCCGATTGCAACCGCCACGGAGAAAAAAACGGGTTTAGCAGCAAGCAAAAGGTTCTCAGGCATTTACAATCGCATACGGGCCACAGGCCGTTTAGGTGTGATGTGTGTGGACTGGATTTTTCAGAAGCCGCGACTTTGCAGCAACATATGCGCAGGCACACCCAAGAGAGTGAGTTGACATCGATCAAACCTTGTACCTTGCTCCAGGGCTAATTATTTACACAGAACCTTATGTGTGCGATCACCCCGGATGTGGCAAGGCATTTGCCATTACTGGTGCATTGACTATTCACAAGCGTACCCACAACGGGGACAAGCCCTTTAAATGCAAATACTGTGACCGGTGCGTGGCTTTCTACTTCAGTTCTTTCCCGCCTGCTGACATCAGATCCAGGGCATTCTCGGAATCTTCCAATCTTTCCAAGCATGTACGTATTCTTCCTCTCCGAATATCTAGCGTAAACTAACGTTATATTGCAGCTACGAACGCACACTGGTCAACGGCCGTACGCATGCACCGAACCCGGATGTGGGAAGAGATTCTCGAGACCGGATCAAGTCACGCGACACATGCATGTGCACCGAAAGAAAGGCAAGGGGAATGGCAAGGACGATGGCAAGGACGATGGCAAGGACAAGGATAAAGAAGGCGAGGATATGGACGTAGATGGAGACGCGAGTGACGATTAACGAAGCACCGGAATAGCCGGGCGCATTGGTTTTGGTGGGTTTGGCGGACCCTTTCTGTGTATTATTCGACGACATGAAGACTGAAGTGGCCTGCCGCATTCATATTTATCTCGGATTGTGTTCTTTTTGTATTGGTCCGTATTATACACGTATCCTGGAGGCCCCCTTAGCTGAACGATTGCGTCACCGACCGATCAATTATTACGATTACGACTGAATCTTGAATATATTTACGCATATATGCGGTTGATCCCTACTTTGTTCATCCTGTTGTTACGGTTAATTAACGACCTTGGTGCCGCGCATATATCCGAACCGACTACAATCGTCCAGGATCCTGTGTATAAATACATTCTAAAAGTACACTAAAAGTACAAGCCAGAAAAACGAGCGTATTAGACAAACTCAAAACTCAAACCTCCGCATACCGCCCACCAACCGTCAACGCTGGGCTCGGCAACGGCTGCCCCACATCCACATCCACTACCTCTAAACTACCGTCCGTTCGATAACTGACGTGCATCTCCCAACCAACCTTTACTCGCTCGCAAAACGCAGCAAAACTCGCTGGAGAACCCTTATCCAACACCAACGCAATCTCGCTCAGGTATCCAGCGGCATATTTCACCCCATTCGAGGGCCGAATCTCGACATGAAACTTGAGCGGTTTAGACACGACCGCCGTCCCAGAAGGATCCAAGATCGAATCGAGCTGGCATCGGAGAGTGATCCCACCATAGGATTGTGGCTGGGGCTCGCTCGCTTCAACATGCACACCCAAGGATCGGAGAGATACGATGCATTGACTGCGGGTCGAGAACACGTCGTGAACCGAATAGAGGTCGTGGCGTGTTGGTTTGAACAGATTCGAGAACCAGTTCTCTGATGACCGGGGAAGCACGAGGGGAGTGTTCGTCTCGCGTACCTTGTTGGCTATTGGGAATAAGACATCAGGTTGTAGGTTCGCGCCGGCTATATTGGGCTTACCCGACTGAGCCCGCTTTCGGGGGCGAATAAAGGCATCCCGGTCGGGAGTAACTATACGCACATGCTTCTTGACTGGCTCGTCGCCCCGAGACTGAGGTTGAGCGCTGACCGTTTTGGAACGAGCTCGCCCTCGGGGTGGTTCAGATAGAGTAAAAGACGCATTTTCCTTGGCAGCTACCGACACAACTTGAACCGCTCCTGAAGCCTTGCCCTCTTTCGGCCCGTTTTCCACGTTTAGAGGCTTGAGTACTCTTGATTGGGGAACAGCTCGTATAGTTGGCTCGATGGATTCCGACGCTTCAATCGAGTTCTCCTGATCCAAGAATGTCGGTGTCACAGGAGTTGTTGGAGGGGGAGCAACCTGGCTCGCCGGTAGCTTGACCTCCAATGCAACTCCCAGTTTTCCGCCTATCATTTTAGCCTTTCCTTTTCCATTTCTCTTCCCCGGGGCTGTAACGGCTTTTGGACTCGACCCTGGCTCCTGGTTGGACATATTGACCAACATTTCCGTGATCTGGTGGAAGAACATGTCCTCTCCCATTTCGGGCCCATCAATAGGCATGAACGGTCCAGTGGGCTTCGGTTGAGGGTGCGGACTTAGCCGCCCAGGACAAGCAACCTCGCCATCCGTAAGATTATCAACCGAGTCTCTGGTACCCCTCTTTGCTGGGCTAGCATGATGAATCACGATTTCAGGCAACGTTTCAGTGCTCGAATTAGTAGCCGGTTCGGTCCTTGTTCGTTTTCGTGGTGTCAATGGGGCGGTGGGAGGGACTGGGAGTGGAGAAGGGGAGCCAGATGAAGCCAGGTCGTCTGAAACGCTGAGAGAACGAGCTCTGCTTGGTGTCGGTGCAGAAGGTCGCTCCGCCGCTACGCTTCCGGGATTCGTAGGAGAGTCGTACATGCCGCAGGCACTTGATGGACGAATTTTGCGCCGGTGCTCAGAATGTTTGCGAGGCTCGTACCCCTCGGTTCCTGGCCCAATGCATTCTAGCCTTTTCATCCTGAATTCGTATAGGAGATGGTAGGCGACCTTCTCCCAATTATCACTGTAGATTGTCCACAGTCACTAAAAAGTTGAACCGATGTATGTATTCGGACTTACTGTGGATTCCGGATAGCCCGAATGATGTCGCTGTCTTGCCTGTTTCTCCATAACGTTCGCATGTTCTTCATTATATCATTGTCGATAGATAACTTTTCCAAGTCTTTAGGGACGCGGCTGGCTAAATGGGCAAACGTTGGGGCCAGGGTGGGAGTTGTGCGGGGTGGAATCGATCGAAAGAATGGGTGTTTCAGCACCTCGGCCACCTGAACTTATATTAGTTTTTTTCTTTCAATAGGGATTCACATACCCCTATGCGCCTGTCGACATCCTTCTCCATCATTCTCCGTATGAGGTTTTGTGCAGGCCATGGTATATCCGCTGGGACAGTATACTTTCCTTCTCGAACTTTACCCAGTAATGCTCGGATATCCTCATCATCGAACGGCAGTCTCCCAGAAAGTAGAGCATATAGGATTACTCCACATGACCAAACATCCGAGACTGAGCCATTATAGGCAAGCCCAGACACCACCTCAGGGCTCGCATAATGAGGAGAGCCGCAGCTCGTATACAGCAATGAATCGCGCGGGACAAAGGCCGCCATGCCAAAGTCTGCCACCTTGATATTATTATTCTTGTCCATGAGGATGTTCTCTGGTTTTAGGTCGCGGTGGGCTATTCGGAATTGGTGACAGTATCCGACGGCGTACATGACCTGCTGGAAGTAGTGAAGGGCTTCGGGGACGGGGAGTCGACCTTTCTCGATGATGTAGTCAAACAGCTCCCCGCCATCAATGTATTCCATCACGACAAACCTGGGTGGTATGAGCATGACATTTCTCGTCAAGCCCAAGTTACTTACAAAAGTCCCTTTGCTTCCCATACATCCAGAAGACCAAGAATGTTAGGATGCTCAATAAGCTTCATGATGACGATTTCTCGCTCGATGCTCTGGATTATTCGTTCAGCCTGCTCAGGTTCAGCAGCCACCGACATTTGGGAATTTACTATAGCCTCGGTCGACATGATTTTGATGGCCGCCGTCTGACCAGAGACTTTATGCGTGGCGATGCGCACGGTTCCTACAATTATTCCTCGTTTCAGCCTTTGCATCCCTAGTGTTGAAGATATCGCTCACCAGAACTACCCCTCCCAATCACCTTTCCTAGTTTCCATGGTCCGACATTGGATAGTTTCAAGGCGCGTTCGTCGGTTAATTGGGTGCTTGATTGATCCGAGTCGTCCGACATGTTGAGTTAAATAATGTCCGTGGGTATACAATTGTTGTATGTTTTCGTAGGGTATTGGCGCGACACCAAAGCCGCTCGATGGGGTTGGAAACAAGAACACCAGATAGGGGCAGGGGTCCGAGGTTGATTCAGTCTTAGATCAAAAAGTCTGGGCACTGGATAGGAGTCATGGCTGATCACGTGCTTTACCGACTCGTACCAAACAAACCCCGCCAACGTTCCGAGCTAATCAACTTAAATTTTTCAATAGGTTGAATTCAGTCAAATGGTATAGCTACGCTCAATGTCTACTGATAGAATTTGTTATTTAAGTGCTCTTGGTCTGTAACTTGCGCCCAAGCTCCGCCATGCGGTCGTGTTCGTACACATCCCTAATAGACAATTAGGTCAATATCCAAAGTGCAATTCTGTAGTAAATAAAAACTCACCTCACTTCCCATGGATAGTCAACTGATTTGACGCCCGGTAGTCAGATAGCGAAATGAGCATAGTACATTGCGTCACTTACACCAAACATCCGGGATATCTTCTCCCGAAAAGTAGGGAATATCGGCAGGCAGAGTCCCCTTTTTGGGTTTGATCTTGTTATGGACTAGAATATCATTCAGCCAAAATCCAGATTCAGGATAGTCTATGGGCGTACCAACGAAGATGCCAAATTTGGGCCTCATAGCGTCTCGTTCGGATTCAGGCAAGAGCTGAAAATTTTTAGTGTGTCACCACAGTTTGAATCCTAAATGTACCCACAAGGAGTTCCTTTTCAACGTCTTTTTGGAGTTCACGCACGGCGTATCTGGACGAGTTACCGCATATGGTCAACTCGGGTTGTATGCACGGGAAGATTGACTCACTGAAGGGTAGTTCGTGAGTCGTCAACCTCATCCTGTGTGCAAAATGTCACTATCTGTCTGAATCCACGGTTTTGAACGCGCTTACAACGATCAACACTTTTCGTCCGAGCAAAGTCTTGGTCTCTGGGCCTCTGGAGAAATTTCAGTAAATAACGATAATTCAAACAAAATCGACTCACAGCCACTGAGTCCTGATAACCTCGTTAGCCATTTGTTCCTTGGTCGTCGAAGGCAATTCCTCATAAAGCGAGAGTCCGATTGCCTGAATGCTAATATTTTTCTTGGATTCCGGGTGCTTCAAACAGGTACGCTACAGAATATGATTTAAGGCGTGTATTTGGAATGCAAGCAAAGGTGACCTACAAGGACCCGTGCGGGGAAGAAACCACTTGATCGAAGTCAGATAGATGGCCAATAAGTGACCTAGGGGACTTACCCGCCACCTATAGAGGTATGAGCATCGTGCATATATGAGAGATAGTAATGACCTACCAATAGCGACAAACAGGTCCGGGGCGTACTCCTTCTCGATGCGTTCAGCTGCCTTGCCAATGAGCTAGTTATAATAGACATTTGTAAACGTGAATTCATCTGGTGATAAACACACTTACTGTATGGATCTCATTGTAAGTCGCACGGAGGTGGCCGTCGTGTTGTTCAGACATGTCTAGAGAGAGCTGTGGTCGAGAGAGGGTACTGGGGGTGGTGAAGGTATGAGTGGAGTTTCATTGGGCAGGCTCCCGAGGAATAAAGATGTGCAAAAATCAGTGTCACGTGGTCCATCTATCGCGTGTGGGATTGAGCCTTCTGTGGCCGGAGGCGCTCGGGCTTACGATCTATAGTATCGAAGTCGGCCGCTAAGGCCTATCGAACACACCGATCTAGCGTGTAAGTACTAATCGAGCGAGACGAGTCGATGAGATGCGGCGCAGAGAAAGCGCCCGGCGGCTACAGAAATGACCACGTGAATATCTGGCAGAGTAGTTGGTTCGGCTTGAGGTGACGACATCTTTCCGAACAACCACAAAGTTTAACGATCTTAAGTTTCTGCATACATACAATGTCGACGGATCTTCCGTATGCAGCTGACGCAGAGGTATCTTTGGCTCCGGAAGAGCTAGCTGTGAGTTAGCGTTGAATATCGCTGTGATAGGGCATGCTTGCTTGAACGGAGGCAAGACTAATGGGATATCTGTTTCTAGGTGCTCCGCATACAGTACGAGAAGGAGTTGGTCCAGGGATATGTAACCGTTCAGACCAAGTTCAATTTCGCATGGGGCCTAGTAAAAAGTCAACGAAGAGAACATCAAGTGGAGGGTGTGCAGCTATTGCTCGGTAAGTGGCTTGCTGTGGTACTCGCTAACTTGACTGATTGGGCGACACATATAGAGATATACCGAGCTGAACCAGGAAGAAGACGAGAGTGTCTATACTACCTGGCCTTGGGGCACTACAAGATGGGCAACTTGGAGGATGCCAGGAAGTTTAACGGTATGCCCCTCATTAGGATCATCGGCAATATCCTGACTGATCGACGATCAATCCGCATAACGTAGCGCTTCTACTTAGCAAAGAACCAACAAACATGCAAGCCCAGAGTCTAGCTCAACTCATCGACAAGAGCACCGCGCGAGGTAATTTATTTCCCATCGTAGCCACGTGATAGCATGATTGACCATTTCTAGACGGATATATTGGCATGGGTATTGCGGGAGGGGCAGCGGTTGTGGGAGCTCTCTTGCTTGCAGGTCTGCTCCGCCGTAACCGAAATTAGATTTGTGCACATCCCTCTGAATATCCCATAGCTGCAGGACCGCTGTTATCCTCTTTCCAAGGCACACCTCCTGCGTAGACACTAAATCCCACCTACTCCCGACACGAAATACATACCTTGTAACTTTGACACGACCATCGTTGGTCTCTGGCAACTTTGCTCCTACCATCTGTAGTAATATATTGGGCGATTTGGAGAAGCAATAAAATATCACGAAATGAAATACAGTTGCCGTAAGGCTCAAAGCAAAACACCCAGCTGTCTCATGAAAGTGTGGTGTGGTATAGCTATACAAGACGAGAGCTTTTATATTCATTAATGTCCGTGTCATCGTGTCGGAAGGAAGATCGCTGCCTCAAGAATTAGATTTTGTGAAATTATGATCGAGCTTGGGCGCTTACCGGCTTCCTCTGCCATTTCGTCTGGGATTCAATATGTCAGAGCCTAAGCAAAACTTTGAGTCTGAGTATTTACCTGGGGTTCTCTATTTGGAAGGCACGTCTGTTAGGGTCTACTGGCTAAAGTTTACGGGACTGGCGCACCTTGAAAACTGCGATCCCAAGGAGCAGCATCCCAATAAACGTCAACGAACTAAAAATCAACCAGCCGGTAGCCCAATCTAATTGAAGAGAATGAGCGTAGCCAAATGGAGTACATGGGCGATGACTTACAGTGAGCGGGTACCTTGGGATATAAAAGGCTAAACTGTGTTGCGTCGGAGTCGTTCAGTTTCTTGAAAAAACGATCGTCCGTAAAGTCCCAGACTACGAAGAATAGACTAGTGGAGTAGGCAAAAATTGAGTGGAATTCTCTCGGACTTTGCCAGAGTGCTTCATACCTCATTATTCCCAAGAAGAGGCAATAATATCTCAACGCATCCCTAAACCATACCTGGAGTCAGCACGGCAATTAAGGGAGTAGTAACGATAGGTGAAAACTCACGCATGGTTGATAAACCAAAAGCCAATAAGCAATGCTTCGTAAATAACGATCAAAAGGATCGTGAATATATCTCGAACTAAGATGAGCGGGACCGCTAACCCAATTGCCACAGGAAACGACGCTATCTTCGCGGCAAGGGTGTCCCAGGATGCAACAACGAGACCTGCACCGATGAGGGTAGATCCAAAGTATCCTAGAACACGATGCGGGTGAAAAGAAGTTCAATAGTGTAGTGAGGATACGTACCAGCTGCGAGAATTGTCGGGGGGTGGCCTCCCTCTACACGTGTACACCCTCCAGTATTGGGGTCAATGGATATACTATAGATTTATCCAATCCCAGGTCACAAGCATCAGGGATATAGAAGGTCGGTGTCTACCTGGGAACAAAATAGGGTTGAACCCGCACCTTGTGATTCGACCGCCAGTGAATATAGCCTTTGAGCGTGAACAGAAAAAATGATTGAAAGACCACCTGTGAAGCGCAAGCCTAACTTACGGCCGCCATATGACAGAGCTCATGCCACCCGATAGTAAACAACTGAAATGAAGGATTCAGTTCGGTGACGTGATAAGGCCACAAATGAAAGCCACGAACCTTGAGAGGGTTAATCAATGTACGTGCGCCCGGAATATGCCAGAGTGCAGATATCACCACTACCCCAATCGTAATATGTCTTCAGCCCCCATCGACACAACCACCCTGAGACCACAGCTCACCAATGAACACTACCGAAGCATATATCACAACCGCCTAGACCACAAAAGCATGCCCAGTCAACACGTGCATTCCACGCCTGCAGATAAGCCACTCGCCTGCTCTTGGGAAGGCCGGAGTATTGGTGGATGTGATTCGCCAGTAGCCGATGCAATGGGGGGCCGTGTTATAGTGGGAACCGACATAGCACGAGGAAGGAAAAGATACGGATTTCAGACAACGAGATCGAGTTCGTGAGGATCGTTAGCTAGCGTGGTGAGGGGCGAGGCGTCGTGGAAAATATACTCTTTTCTGCCCGAGCCTCAAGGCGCCAGGCGCATGGTTGTTTTAGCTTGCCATCATAACACGCTCACGTGGTTAGCACTGCCACACACCCACTTAACCCTCCTTGCGTTCTCCGATTCGCCGTAACACCATAGTTTTCACGCTATGTACCCTACACATTACCAATAGAGAAACCCGCACATCTACATGATTTAAGCGTTTGTATGATCCAAAAATGATTAGTTCCACTAGATCATAATTCGGAATTATTTTCCGACGGTCTCGTCCTCGCTGCCACTCGCCATGGATCTAGTCGCGAGCTCCCTCCTTCCAAACGCACTCGCATTGGCCCTTCCGGCCCGTCCACGAGGAGCATAGTCACTCGGGTTCGCTGCGACCTGTGGGCGCTCAAAGTTGGATACCATGCTCGACACCGAACCTCGGCTCTCCCGTTGGACGTGCGTCGGCGCAGTCGGGGGAGGTGTGGCACTGCCAGGGGGAGCACGAGGGCCCCTGGCAGCCATACGAGGTCCGCGTAGTGGGCCACGCGTAGTGCCCGATGGTGTGCGAGACAGTGGTTCATCGGGGGGAGGTGCCGAAGGTGAACTGGCAGGAGGAGGCGTGCCAGGAGTCTCGGCCGCAGGCTCACCGCTGGGAGATGCGGGAATTTCGCCAGTGCCGGTAATAGGAGTTGGAGGTTGCACCACGATTCCGTCATCTCCGGGAACAGCCAGACCAGGCTCGTCGTCTTTAGGTTCAGCAAATGTGGGTCGCCCGTCCTTGGGCCCAGCAAAGGTCGGCCGAGGTGGCTCGCCTGGATCTACAAACGTAGGGCGAGGTGGCGGAGGACCAGGGTCAACGAATCCGGATGATGGTGCTGGGGCTGGCGGTGCAGCCTCGGAGCCTGGAGACTGCACGGTGGAGCTGGGCGATTGTATGGTGGGCCTTTGGCCAACGTTTGAAGATGACCTAGATCGCCCTGATTGATTAGCATGTTGTACCTCCAAGAGTTTGCGTGGGTCCTGTAGATGTGCGCTGCGACGGCTGATCCGCTGGTCAAATGGCTTTGTGCGTTTGCGTGTAGGAGCCTTTCGCTCGACCTCACGCTTCTTCTTGATGACTGTAGGAGGGAGGACCTCTTCGTAGCGCTCAATGAGGTCGACGACCAGTACTGAGCAAGTCGTTCAGTGAATAAATTTATTAGTGCTGTGCAAGACTTACGTTTGGGATGTCTATCTTGGATCGACAGCTCGTTCTCAACCTTGGGACGCATGAAGACTACATATTTTTAGCTGGTCACCCACCATCCAGTCCACGTCACTTACTTCTCCCGAGTGACAAGCCCAATTTGGCAACAAATACGTCCCGAGGTTCATCAGCTCCCAAAGTTTCCTCCACAAGTCTATCCTTGAAGTTAGTCACACGACCAGTCCAATTCGCGCGAAAACATACTCTTTCAAATGTTTGATGATTGCGTCAAGTACCAGCAAGTTCACCTTGGGCAACTTGATCAGCACAGTTTGCAAATCCTCCACGCGACGATCTTCAGTTTGAGCAGCTCCAACTATCGACAATCATTAGCAAAGAGCCAATCCGTACTTTAACTGAACTCACCAGAAGGATAAATCTTGCGGAGTTCATCCCAAGTCTCCCAGAGTCCAAGGGGCGGGTTCAGCTCCAAGAACCACAGCTGCAATACCACTTAGCATACATCCACTTGTTCTATCAGCGCCACATACCTTAGTCGTAGCAGCCAATACAGGCGCATCAAACTGCCCGAATAACTCGGCGGGGATATCCTGGTTACTGGGTATATCGTTGATAGCTTCACGCAAGCGATGCGACGCCGTCAGAGGGACCTCGTAAATCCAAGTCCTACGCCTTTCTTCATCACTAGGCAGCGTGGGATACTTAGCCTCGAGTGCCCCGAGGAGCGCAGTAATAACACTTGGGACCGCATCTGGAGCGGCTTCGCCCTCGCCCCAGGCAGCCGCGCCCCATTTGCCAAGATCGAGACCAAAGTGCCCGTCGGTAATGTACTCGCCTAATTGGCGATTCTCGAATAGGTGTGCGGTAGGACGGAAGGGTCCAGTCCGCGTACGTTCGATGAGGGCAGTAGCATCAGCCTCGGGGGTGAACGCGTCAATGAGAGGCTTGCTTCGGGTAATTGAAGTGTTCAGAGCATTAGGAAGAGTAGCTAGGGCAGCCTGGTACTGTTGTAACACTAATGCACTAATATTAGCTTTCCATATCTCGAAGCTAAAAATAGCACGCACCCGTCTTCACAGCCCTCAATCTCTCAATTTCCCATTTGTTCAACACCTTGAGTGCCTCTTCGACCTTTTCCTCCACTCCGAGGCGTTGCTTGTCGAGCGCCCGGACTCCAGTTCGATAAGCGCGTTCCGCCGCATCAGCCTCGTTCCGCGCACGAATGTGGGGAGGCTCCGCGGGGGCATTGACATTCTTTACCGCACGCTGGATGAAATTCATCACCGTTCCAGAACGCTTCATCACATTAGAAGCAGGAGACAGAAGTGAGGGAGATGGCGTAGGCTTGTCCGCTGAAGTAGGGGGCTGAAGGGAAGCACGAATTTCGGCCTCAAGATTGAACGCCTATACTGCACATCAGCATGGGCCAGGCAACGTATATGCGCTGAAAACTTGCCTTGGGCCTTAATTGATAAAGTGCTGCCTGCGAGTCTTCAAATGCATTGCCCAGTTCACCAATGCGCCTCAACAAGTTCTCCCTTTCAGTCAGATCACGGGCAGCTTCCTCGGCGCGTTCAACACTATCTCCCAGCCCAGGAAGCTTGGACTTCAAAAAGTCGACAAAGTCAGCACCAGTGAAACAGTCCTTGTACTCTGCAATAAATGGAAGCTTGACGGTTGTAGTCTTGAGTTCCTTGGATGCTTGAAGGAGCAAAGTCGATAGGGCCGCCGGTGTGAGAGCCAAACCCGCCAGTAGTATGGGCGGTAAGGGTTGATCAGCTGGTGGGATATCCAACTTGGGAGGCATGGCAGGGGACATAGGCGGCGGAGACGCGACCTCGGGAGGTGGGGATGTGGCGCGTCCCTTGCCCTTGTCAATTTTGGGCTCAGTCCCCGAAGTCTCGGCGGTCGCGGTCGAGGCGGCATCAGAAGCTATGCTATTCTCGCGAGAAGGGGTGACCCCCATTTGTTGCAGGATGCGATCGGAGACGGTACTGGCACGGGAAGGTGTGGTGGCTTTGAGCCGAGGAGAGGTGTAAGCGTCACCGAGATTCTGGTGGGGTGCGAATTTGGCACTATGAGAACGGATTGTGGTTAGTGTGAGAGCATGGCCGAGTCCTAAGCGCTCACTCGTCTTCAGCTTCATTTGCAAGACGGGTCTTGTTAAGATGGACTTGTTTTAATTTGTTTATCTATGTGGCGGTTAGTGGAGCAAGCATCGGGAGCCGTGGGACAGGACAGACCTCTACCCCCTTGTCCTCATAATTCTTGATGTAGACATTGAGCAGGACGTGTTGGGAGTCTCGGATACGCGCTGCGTGTCCAGCCGCCCAGTGCTCAAATGGATCAGCGACCATAGAATCTAACTCTTGAGCAAGGTTCTTATGAGCATTTCCTTGGGCAGCTGATTCCGCCTGCAACCCCTGAAAAGCGCGTAGTAACGCAGCGCCGTCATCTGCATCAAACCCGGTACCACGTGTGCCTGTGAGTGGTGGGTTAATGAGTGAGGCAGCGAGGTTGCGCTCGGCAGAGACACGAGACTATATTATACGTGAGTATACTCGCACAATATATGAGATAGCAGCTTACACGAATGAATGCGACAACCTCTGCATCCTCCGCAATGCCCTGTAACGCGGCGTGAGCTCTGCATCAACGTAGCCATGACATTTGCATTACCTGCTCAAGCTTGTCAAAGAGTACATTGAGACCCGTACGATAACCAGGCGTCCAGAAACTATTCTGGAAAGTCAATGGCAAAGATACATTGGGGGCCATTTTAGGCTCGTCGGTGCTCATGGCGGCGACGTGGAGATGGTGGTTGTGCCAATTTGGGCGCCTCTGAAGGGATATGACCGGGCGCACAGCCTTGTGAAGCACCGCCACCGATCCGTCAGGGGCGACATCGTACGCGACGACAAAAATTGACGTAAAATACAGCGGGTATTTCACTAGGTTGTTTAATGGCACTTTCGACAGTGGGGCGGGTTATTTGGCGGCGTCTTCCGATATATGCGCACCCTCGACCACTAATGATGACGTCACGTGATGATTCGGTTTCCCACGGGGTCGCCGCGTGATTGGTTAAGGGCTCCCACGACGCGTATATATACATTCACATCGCGCCTCGAGCCACTACCGACTCCCATGCCCGCTCCTAGCACCAAGCCGAGATCAGGCTCGACGAGCGAAGCTGCCCCAGGCCATCCCAAGTCTGGGGCTGGCGTTGCTAAAGGCCAGAAACCACCCCCTGTCCAACTGCCTCGCGAACGCTACGCAGATGCCCCCAAGACACCCGGACCCAAGACCCCCGCCGACGAAGCGCTCGACTTTTTCGAGTCTACCGAGCGCGGCGATGCGCGCATTCAAGTCTATGAGCTTCGTCTCGAGCCAGACGGTGGCCCAAGCCGGGAGGCCGCGGTATGTTCAGGCGCATACATTGAGCTCAAACGCTGACTCTCGACTGTTTCAGTACACTCGTCTTCCTCCCGCGTACAAACCCTATATCCTCCGTGTCACCATCGATGCTGGCAGCCCCGCCTCGCGCAACGGTCTGTTCATGACCAACTTCCCCCTGGACGGAGGCAAATTCGACCGTGATCACTTTGTCGAGCGAAAGTATGACGTTTATTTATGTCTCACGTGTTCCAGACTCACGATTTTCTAGGCTCCCCACCGATTTTTCCAAACCTATCAAGATCGATCTGCCCATCTCCCATGCGGGTGCCTTTGTGTACTGGCTCGAATACGATGGACCCGAGGGCCGTATCAAAGCCCGCGAAGGTTATTTCAATATCGACCCCATTCTTACGACGTACAGACGTACCCCTGTAATCAACTTCAAGACCCTCGCAGTTGCGCCGCAGACTGGCTTTATCGAACCTCGTCAACCCGTCAACATTCCTCTTGATGGCATCGCTATGCTCACCGTCGTATCCAAATGGATGGGCCCCTTGCCCGAATGGGAGCAACATTTTGCCGAGGCGCGCACCAGGGGCTACAATATGCTCCATTATACTCCTCTCCAACAGCGGGGCCAAAGCAGGAGCCCCTATAGTATTGCCGACCAACTAGCATTTGATATAGGCTTATTCGAAGACGGTTACAAAGGTAGCAAGGAAGACGGTGTCAAACGCGTCAAGGACATCCTTAAGCTTGCCAAGGAGCAATATGGGCTAATGAGCCTGACTGACGTCGTGCTCAACCATACCGCTGATAGCAGTGACTGGCTGCAGGATCATCCCGAGGCAGGTGCGTATGATTTATACAACTATTCGTCAAACTCGGGTTCTAACTAGGACACAGGTTTCAGCCCTTATAACTGCCCACACTTGACTCCCGCTCTGGAGCTCGATAATGCGATCATCGAGTTCTCAACAGGCCTTGCAAGCCGCGGCCTCCCAACCCACATTACCTCCGAGAAAGATATCGACAAGTTGGTCGACGCTCTTAAGGAACATATCGCCAAACTCAACCTCTGGCAATACTACGTTCTCAACACGCAAGCCGAGAAGGAGGCTGTCGCCAATGCCATCGCCGCCTCGAAGATTACCCCATGGACTGGGCCGGACATTGCGGGCAAGCCGGTAGGAGAAATTGCCGACATTGTCCGCGAAGAGGGCGCGTTGGAGCACGTTGGGCTGTTCGCCCAGAGGTATATGGTCACTGTCGATCCCTCCGTCGCCGCGGGAGTCGTGAAGGCTGCGTTTACCGATCTCGGGGGTGCTGATCCGAAAGCGTACGGAGAAGCCTGGGGACGCGTAGTCGATGTCCTCAACGTCAATCACTACAAGGAATGGGAAGATGATACCAAGGTTGCCATCGAGAATATCGTCAATCGTGTCAAATGGACCCGCCTCGACCCTAACGGCCCCAAGGTCGGCGAAATTACCAAAGAGTAAGCCGTTTGACCAAATTTAAGGCGCATATATTCCCTTACCTCGTCTTTCAGTATGCCCTTGGTGGATACCTACTTTACCCGCATCCCAAAGAATTCTAGAACTGCCAAGCACGACCCGCGTGCGCTGGCTGTGGCCAACAATGGATGGATATGGGCCGCCGATCCGCTCGCCAATTTTGCTCTTCCGCCCTCCAAGGCATATCTCCGTCGCGAGGTCATTGTGTGGGGAGACTGCGTGAAGCTTCGTTACGGCGATGGACCAAGCGACAACCCGTGGCTATGGAGTCATATGACCGAGTATGTACAGTCTCTCGCTGCCATCTTTGACGGCTTCCGTATCGACAATTGCCACTCTACGCCGTTGCATGTGGGCGTGGCCTTGCTCGATGCCGCACGTGCGGTGAACCCGAATTTATACGTGTGCGCCGAGTTGTTTACGGGAAGTGAAGAGATGGACGTGCACTTCGTAAGCCGCTTGGGTCTCAATAGTTTGATTCGTGAGGCCATGAATGGGTGGGATCCAAAAGATTTCGCCGGGTTGTTGCATCGCTATGGACTGAACAAGCCAATTGGTAAGCCTACCTCTCTTCCTCGCAACTCGGCTTGAGCTGAAACAACCTGTTTCTAGGTTCAATGGATGAATCTTGCCTGACGTCGTATGAAGAACTTCCCCCACCGACCGGCAAGGGTGCTACTCGCCCAGCAGCCGTTATTCCTATTAGAGGCTCTGCGCCTCACGCACTCATGTACGACTTGACCCACGATAACGAGTCGCCTCTCCACAAGCGTTCCGCCGAAGATGCTCTCTCGACCGGCGCGCTCGTCACTTTTGGTTGGTCGGCCACTGGCTCCAACAAGGGCTTCGACGACTTGTATCCTAAACTTCTCGACCTCGTCGGCGATAACCGCAAGTATGAGACCAGCGATGGGGGCAAGATCGACCGGGGTATTTCCAGGGTAAAGAAGATATTGAACCAACTACATACCGAGATGGTGCTTGGTGGATTCAGGGAAGGTCACGTACACCAGGAGGGAGACGTAAGTCCTTCTATGTTTCAGCCCGTGCGCATATATCTAACTTTTGAGGGTATAGTACATCGCTATCCACCGCGTCCAGCCCGCAACGCAAAAGGGATATTTCCTCGTCGCGCATACAGCGTTTGGATCCTCCAAAGGGTCCAAGGCGCGTGGTGACGTCAACCCTATCTCCCTCAAGTCCACCAAGGCGCGGTTCATTCTCGGTGCATCTATCGATATTCCATCGTATGAACTCAAACCATCCAATACAACCATTTCCGGCCTACCCAGCACTCTGAAAGAATTATCTGAAGTTCCGCCTAGGCCAACCGGAGACGGGTGCGAACTTGTCGTGCCGGAAGAATTCCCTCCTGGTAGCATCTTGCTCTATGAGACTCAACTCGTTGGTGTCGACCCGAATCTAGAGGCTGCATGCGCCGAAGGGGCAGAGGAAGCGTTTGCAGAGCTGGACTTGGTGGACCTGAACGTGGTGCTGCACCGCTGCGGCGGGGAGGAACTCGACGCAACTAGTTGAGTACCGATTCTACATATCTGACGCAAAAGCTAACCCCTAGCTAGATGGGGCGATCGGAGCCTACAACATTGGTGGATTAGGAGACCTCGCGTATTGTGGTCTTGAAGGATGGATGCACCCGCTTCGACACATCATGAAGTATAACGACCTTGGTCATCCGCTTTGCGAGAACTTACGCCAAGGGGACTGGGCTCTTGGATATATCCAATCGCGGCTGGAAAAGTAGGTCTTTATTCCTTGGTATCCCAACGCAGCTCACTTACCCGTACCGTAGGCAAACCCCTACCTTCCCGCGTCTTGCCAAGCCAGCTGCCTGGTATAAATCCAGGTTCGATCTCGTCCGAACGCAGGCACCCGGCTTCCTCAGGCCAAAATACTTCGCGATCGTCATCTTCTCGGCATACAAAGCCGCTCGTCGCGCCGCCATCGAACAGTGCTCCGATTTCGTTGTCTCTGGTCACGATTTCACCCAGAACTTGGCATTGTGCCAGATTCAAATGCACGGTCTGGTCCAATCTGCATCGATCGACCCGGGCAAGGTTGTTCCCTCGCTCGCAGCCGGGTTGCCCCATTTCGCAGGTGGATGGGCCCGTACCTGGGGCCGGGATGTGTTCATTTCTCTTCGAGGGCTATTCCTCACCACAGGAAACTTTGCCGCAGCGCGGGCACATATTCTCGCGTTCTGCGCCACGCTCAAGCACGGTCTCATTCCCAATCTACTGGATTCCCTGCGTACGCCTCGCTATAATTCGCGTGACTCTCCCTGGTGGATGCTCCAAAACATCCAAGACTACTGCATCATGTCGCCCGAAGGAATTGCTCTCTTGGACGTTCCTGTCAAGCGCCGCTTCCCACAAGACGATACGTTTGTCCCATGGGATGATTCACGCGCATACGCCTACTCAAGCACCGTGGCTGAAATCATCCAAGAGATCCTGCAGAGGCACGCCAAGGGGATTTCGTTCCGCGAGCACAATGCGGGTCCCAACCTAGATATGCAGATGAGCGATGAGGGCTTCAATATCAACATCAAGGTCGATTGGGAGACTGGCTTCACGCTCGGAGGGAACTGGAAGAATTGCGGAACCTGGATGGACAAGATGGGCGAGAGTCAAAAGGCTGGTACCAAGGGCACACCCGGCACTCCACGCGATGGCGCCCCAGTCGAGATTACGGGATTGCTATTCAGCACGTTAAGATGGCTCGACAGCCTTGGAGGCAAGTTCCCGTTCAAGGGCGTTCAAGCGACCAGTAAGTGTTTCGTCGAAACATCCAAGGAACAAAGCCTAACCCAAATGATCAGTCGATGGGAAGGAAAAGTTGGTGACGTACCGCGAGTGGGCGACGTTGATTCAAAACGCCTTCGAACGCTATTACTATGTCCCTCTCAACCCCGTCGAAGATCCCGACTATGTGGTGGACCCACGTATTATCAACCAACGCGGGATTTACAAGGATGTCTATGGCTCAGGCGCAGGGCGTGAATGGTCCGATTATCAACTCCGGTGCAACTTCCCCATTGCCATGGTCGTCGCGCCAGAGTTGTTTAACCCTGAGCACGCCCTGGGTGCATTGAAGATTGCCGACAAACGGTTGCGTGGCCCGTTGGGCATGAAGACCCTCGACGGAGGCGATTCGCAATATCGCGGGTACTACGACAACTCCAACGACTCGGACGACGCCAGTATTGCAAAGGGCCTGAACTACCACCAAGGTCCGGAATGGGGGTGGCCACTGGGCTATTTCTTGCGCGCGTACCTGAAATTTGATCGGTTGGCTGGCGCCGGGAAAGATGTGAGTAGAGATTAAATTTTCTTGAATTGCACTGATGATAGTGGTAGGATTTGAGTGAGACGCTGCACCATTTGCATGAGGCGTTGCTGCCCGCGCGCCGATACATTGCCTCTGACAAATGGGCAGGCATCCCAGAGCTAACGAACCGGAACGGTGAATACTGCCGTGACTCGTGCGAAACCCAAGCATGGAGCGCAAGCTGTCTATTGGACTTTTTGGAAGAAGTTCACAAGCTGCAGCAGAAGTAGACGTGTTGTGATTGCCCGAGTTAAAGTGTCAAACTACTGTGTCAAGTGAAATCAAGTTTTATTTCGAGTTGTAAAAATAGAATGTATGGTTCATGGTTTGTCCAAGAATGTCAATGCCAGAGTGGCATACACAAGGACCTAGAATATGAAACATCGTCAAGGACGTCCTAGCGCGAGCTCACCTACCTAGGTCGCGCGTAACGCAACACCAAGCAGGGCTCAGCGGTCGGACGAACAACGGTTAGTCTAGCGGGCAGCCCTCTAGCGAGGACGCCTTGCCTCCTGCGACCTGAAAAACACCATGGCTTGCGCTTGGAGGTTCGGTGATCGCATGCGGACGCCTGAAAAAGAAAAGAACCCATCGGGCCGGCATTATATGCACATTCGGATGCAAACCGCGGATCATTCCGGAGATGTCAGCGGATGGGACTGAGTAGTTTTCCGAGCTGTACAGGACCAGGCCAGGATGGACGTCCCAGCAGCTGCCGAAGACCACACCCCTAGCACGCCAGAACTCAAGCGGACGTATCTCTCGCTGTTGCCTCAAAATGCGATCGTCGACCTTGTGCTCTCTCTGGATACCAATATTACCGGCAACCTTTTTCCCGCAGATTTAGCAGGAGAAGTACGCCGCATGCAATCCAGCTCTGCTGCCGACGATGTCGATGGCGAAGGCTCGCCAGACCCTCAGCCTGCACCGCCACCTCCTAGAGCTCCTTCTGTCCCACCCGCAGGTGGCCCTCGTACACGTGCTGGAGCTGCGAGAGCCTATGCTGCTGCACTTGCATCCAAAGATGCGTCCTCGACCCGACCTTCCCCCGCTCCAGGAGGTGTCTCGTTCTCGCACACACCAGAACCGCAGCAGCCACAACCTGCGCCTGCATTTGCGCCGATTCCTCAGCCATATCCTTCGCTAGTAGTTCATTTGCCTGGAGGATCGCCTCCCTTGCCGTCTCCTGCGACTCCGACCAATCCTGCGTCAACAGCTACTAACCCTATGTGGCCGCCACATTCCCCTACTGCAGAATCTAGTGTCGATCCCGGCTCTGGTCCTGGTCCTGTGCGAAACACACCAGTCAAGAAGACCAGAACCGGAGTCATTGGTGGATACAATCCCATCACGTCTATTGGACCGTCAAGTGCGTCTATCATCCCAATTACAATTCGAGGCTGATAGTTTGCCTCGCCTAGATGAAGGACTTCCTAGTTATGAAGAAATGATCGTCCTTGCGCTTATGGAAAACCAAGATGGCGAAGGAATCGCTCCGAAAGACGTATTTGCTTGGATGTCGGCGTGAGTATCTCATCTTATTTCTCCAGACTAGCCTGATATCTGTCCAGCCGGTGGCCACTTAACGCCAATTTTCGCCCTTCAGCATCTCAAGCGCTCCAAAAAGCATACAAACGCGGTCGTCTGGAGAAAGTAGGCACCAAATATAAGCTTAATCCTAATTGGCATGGTGGCGCTGTATGTCCTCTCATCGGTGTCATTGGGGCAAATCTCACATATAGGTAGACAACAAATCGAACGACTCGCCGCCCTCAATCTATGACCGAAGTACCCGGCAACTATGCCTGGGCACCTCCGCCAGTTCCGCCCGTGGTATCCGTTCCGCCCGACCCCCGAGTGCGACATACATCTGTTCCTAACCCTTCTCCCAACCCGGCTGTCCAACCAACCCAGGCCGAATTCGATGCCCAGGCGCAAGTTGCAAGCTTATTGAAAGCCCTGCAAGAAGCAGGGCCCGGACCATCTAATCTCGACCCTACCCCAAGTGGAACTGAACAGAACCAAATCCTGAATGGGGAAGAAGGCGTACAAACTCATTTGCCTCATTTGACAACGCCTGGCACGACCCCCGGCCCTGTCCCTGTACAACCACCTCCAGAAGCGCCTGTCGCCGTACCTGTAGCTGGATCTCCGATTGCGCTCGGTCCCGCTCAATCGCCTGTCCAGATGCCGCAACTCTCAATCCCTATGCCGTCCCTCCCAGCACCAGTTCAACCGGGGATACCCACACCGCCAATTCAAACTGCCATGTCTCCTATGCAGATGCAAAACGGCATATCTTTGCCACAAAACCCGATGTCCGCTCCAATCCAAAATGGCATACCGCAAATTCAAAACGGCGTACCATCTCAGCTTCCCGCCAACATGCCCCTCCCTCAACAACCACAACAGCACCAACAGCAGCCTCCGCCTCAAAATCCTGCCGCCCCACAGCCTCCTCATCCTATGCCTCCTGGAGTTCCAATCCCTTATCCGTCATTCCACGGTGCACCTACAGCGTTGCAAGCCAGTCTCGCGACACTGGCATCCCAATTGGCGAATATGTCCAAAACCAACCAAGGAGCATAAACCAAAAGAACTGGTGTCTTGCCAGCTTGGCTAAAAATTCGATTCGCTTGCCCAATTTTGGAGTTGAATATATGTACTTCGGTTCTGAATGTATTTCCTACGTTATATGTAACTTTGTGACTTGTATCAACCAAAGGTGGACCTTCGATCAAAAATCGACACGTTAAGTTGTTTGCTATTGATCACGTGACAGAAAACGGGCTTATCCTCGTCCACGATGTCTTACGCGCCCACTGGTTCCGGCGATGCGTCTCAACAATCTACATCCACTTCGGCCCCATCATATATTACACCTTATCCTCAAATATACCAACCCGTTGCTAGCACAACAGCTCCGGCTACAGCAACGCAACCTTCTGTACCTGAGCCCGGAACAAGTACGCGCCGGGCGGATGAGCTCGCGAGGAAGGACCGAACTCTTGCAGAGTTTATGTTGATGCTCGACGAGTATGACCCATTGGTAAGTCTTGGTTTCTGCATCGTGGTTGGGGGTCCCAAAGTATACCTTATATATAACACATGTAATAATTGACACTATGTGGCGGTTGAACAGATCCCAAATGAAGTAACCGATTATTACCTCCAACGGGCAGGATTTGAGTGCGAAGATGTTCGATTGTAAGTTAATAATTCCTCCATATTTTGGTCGAGCTGGGCACATGCCTTTGGACCTTTGCAATCGCAACAATTTACCACCTTTCTCATTCAGAAAACGCCTACTTTCCTTGGCAGCCCAGAAGTTTGTCTCGGACATCGCAGCGGATGCGTACCAACACGCACGTATTCGCACAAATGCCCAACCTGCTGCACGCGCAAGGACGGACAAGGCAGGGACAACCGCTGTGACGACGGCTCTTGCCAGGGTAAGCTAAAAACCCCATTATCACCGTTCCTCAACTGATACTATCGGTGAA
>WSTI01000007.1:12368-23542 GCA_019616915.1 Ceratobasidium sp. 423
TCTCCTTCTTGGTTCCCCAGACCTCATCGACATCGAGTAGTTCGACGGCGACAATGTCACCTTCGAGAGCGCGATTACGGTCCTTGGAACCACAGATGTAAATGTCGGCGTCAAGCACTTCGGTAGAGACATAGGCATCGGAACGATTGCGCTTGTTGACACGAAGAATACCAACGACGAGCTTGCCAGCTGCGAGCAGAGGAGGAAGAGAGGCTTGAGGGAGGTAGGGGGCGAAAAGAGACTTGCGCTGAGGCTGATTCGACTGTTGTTGGAGTTGCATCTGTAAAATCGTTGGTCAATGCTAGCTTTCAAAGAGGGCGTAGCACATAACAAACCTGGAATTGTTGTTGTTGCTGCTGCAAGACGTTCAATCCACCACCGAAGCTCATCATATTCGCAGCCATCATGTTAGGGAGCATATTGGGGAAGCTGAACGAAGGCATCTTCTGGTGATGACCTCCAGCCGCAGCACGGAACTGCTGAAGACTCTGGAGTTGAGCCTGAGCTTGTGCGAGTTCAGCAGTGCCTTGTGCGAAATTGCTGCCGATAGCGCCAGCGCCGCCATCTAAACCAACGCATCAGTACACGATCCTTCCTTGAACTAAGGTAACTTACTGATGCGCCAGCTAGCATCGGAACGAGAAGCTTGACGGTTGTGACCACTGGGAGGAGGGGCGAAGCCATCGCCATAGCCATCCTGCTCGTACGCATAGTTGAATTGACCAAGGGTCTCTCCCCCACCAGGCGACTTGTTGATGACATTGACGCTGTGGCGACGTCCATGTCCACGAGGAGCGTTCGGGTTTTGCTCAGGGGGCATACCGAGACCAAGGCCACCGTTGAGGTTGACATTGCTAAAGTTGCCCATAGGGCTACCCTGCATGTTACCGAAGTTGCCCATGCCACCTCCAACAGGGATTTGCTGGCTTTGAATGCGGCGGTGGCTCTGCATCGGTCGGCCTGCACCAAGGTTGGCAGCGCCAAAGGTAGACATCACACCGCCAGTAGCAATCTGCTGCTGCAACAGCTGCTGTTGCTGCTGCTGGAGCGCTTCGATTTGGGCTTGCAAAGCCATCTAATCACACGAGTCAGTGGCAACCCTAAAACGCGAACGCATACACACACCTGTTCCGCAAGCATACCGGTGACTTCGCTTCCGGTGCGGCGGTGAGCTTGAGGTTGTGCCGGTGGGATCGGCTGCGACTGCGGCTGCTGGGTCTCGGGCTGGTAGTGCTGCTGCTGCGGGAACTGGAAACCAAGATCGTCCTCTGGAATTGCGGGGCCATTGGCAGGGTTAGTATTAGTGCGGCGCCTAGCACCAAATTGGAAGGTTGGCGCAAGCTGGGGACGACCAGTGGGCCCAAGAACCTCGGGCTCCTCCTGGGTCGGTTGGGTCTGTTGTTGCTGTTGAGCAAGCGCGGCAAAACGGGGGGCGGAAAAAGTGCCCACAGGTGGCTGAGGATTCCTCTGTTGGAACTGGGCCTGCTGCTGAGGCTGATACCGGTTTCCATTCTCGTCAATTTCGCCTTCTTCGGCAACGTCTTCGCGCATAGAGTGGAGATTCGGTGAAAAGCCTTGCAGAGGGGACGTAAAGGACGAAGAGTTGAACGAGCCTGGGCTTGAATGGCTTCCAGTAGATGCAGACTTGCGATGGCGGGGAGGAAGATCGGTGGGAGCACCAGGAGTAGGGTAGACCGCTGCACCGGGTTGGAAAACGGGGGCGTTGAGGCCAAGTGTCGAACCCTGAGCAGGGGATTGCTGTTGTGGCGCGGCGGGCGTGGCAGCAGATTGCTGTTGCTGTTGCTGTTGCTGTTGGGCGGCTGTCTTCAAATCGGTGAGAGCACGATCTAAGATACGCTGGGCATCGTTCGAGGCACCAAGCACGGGGTTCTCGGTAGAGGGCGATGCCTTGGCCTGGTCGCCAGATTGCTGACGACTCTGGCTGGCCTGGCGGTTCGATCCACGACGGTTATTGCCTTGGCCTCGGCCACCAGATTGGCTATCGCGACGTTGGCCGTTGTTGTTGCGGCGGTTGTCATTCTTCTTAGTACCGTCAGTCGAGGGAGGACGCGACCCATCGGACGCGACCGCGGCAGCAACTTGTGGCACAGGCGCGGGTATGGTGGAAGCGCCGATATTCGTAGAGGGTTTCCTCTGGGGACGAGGCTGGGATCTCGCACCAGAGTTCGCGTTGGCACCAGAGTTATTAGCGCCGGACCCGTTTGCGTTATCTTTGGGCGCATTTCCGCTGGGTCCGTTGCTGACCGAGGCCTGACGATTAGGTCCGCGCTTCGGGCGATTATTGTTATTATTATTCCGGTTGCCGCCGTTGGATTTCTTCTCGTTTGTGTTCGCGTTTGCGTTGTTATTGGTAGGCGCAGCAGGGGGCGCTTGTGCCTGGGCGGGCGTAGCTGAATCGGCCATAATGACTCGTGTCGAGTGAGTCCAAGCGAGAGCTGAGATATAAAATAGTTTTTTGAGGGTTTTTGAGTTTTTCTACGTGTTTTCGGGGGTTTTGACGGTTTTTCGATCGATACTGGTTACAGCGCCTCGAAATGCGACGCGAATTTAACTTGAAATAGGGTTACAGTCTGCAAATACCAGGTCAACGTGAGAAAATACGCATTACACGGCGTAGCATACAATGTTCCACAGGTAGTTGGTGGGCTAGTGGATCGTTGCGACGAGCGGGGCCTGGGAGGCGGTGGTGGCAAGATGGTATGCCTGGAGAGGCGTGTGGGAAATGACAATTTTATGTCCTAGTTGCAAAGTGTTCTACGCGTCGTAGGTGCCAGCGTTCGACTCGCGATGCTCAGCGTAGAAAACGAACCAATGAGGGACTGCAGTGGAGAGGACGAGCCCGAGATGCGTCTCGAGGCACTTGACTGCCCGGGATTTGCATCCGCTCGGAGCCACCCCAAATGGCAAAGTCTACACGGTCATTTCAATTGTAATTTGTGACCAAGTGGAGCATCAACTATAATACATTAAATACAATCGATTGTGACTGGATTATACGATCGAGCACCCCCAACTCTCGAGCTCTTGCAGCACCGCTGCCGCGTTGTCCGGGAACACGGCCCTTATGCCAGCTCGGACCACCTTGGGAGCGAATAAAGTTAGCGCGGAAGAAACATTCGCAAGTGAGCGCCAACCTTGGTACTAATGTCAAACTTGCGACTGTCAATCGCCGTCGCTCGCACGCAATAGTCAGTGGCCAAGCCAACTACAACCAATTTGTCGATTTGGTGTGTGTAGACGAGGCGTGCAAGCGGCGTAAACGCCATATACTGGTTGTCCGCGAACGCCGACTACGTGCAAGGGCTCGTCACTTTCCACGTTAGCATAATCAAAAGACGCACGTATGAATCCACTCGGACGTCTGCGCCCTATGTGCACTTAGTACGTCAAGACGGATGTACACGCCTAGTTATCGCTTACTTTTTTGATGTATTCCACGACCTTTCCAGACTTTCGAAGTTCCTCTAACCTTTTTTGCACCCCCTCCTCGATCTCACACCCCTGTCACAAGATATGTCATTGCAAACGGAAAAAGGCACTCTGAACGACTAACATGCGTTCCTTGCACGCAGTGGTCTGGCCAAAGCATTTGCTCGGCCGTCTCATTCGAATTCAGCTTTGGAACTTGAATTGACGTATACGGCTCCGCCCCAGGGTGCGCCGAGGCAAACGATACATGACCGATTGGATGGTAGTCCTATCGTCATATAGTTCAGTTTAGATTAACCATACGCCACGTGTACCTATCCCACCTGGCTGGCAAAATATGCGTCAAAATGCGTGTGATCTAATAGATCGTATACGGTCGGAAGAATGTCAGTTCCGTTTGCAACAGCCAAGCTTCCGTTGGGCGGTAGAAAGTCATATTGGATGTCGACCAGCATCAACGCGGTTCTATTACGCGACATGGCTACGGCTTTAGAGACTAATGGTAGGCCAAGAAGAAATTTAGTCGGAAAGAAGCGCATTCTAGGCTAGAACGGGTGCGCATGTACGTACCTTGGAGACGTACCGATGGTGTAACTTATACGCGTATATGGTGGAAGAGTGGTCGAAGTCGAAGCTCCAATGATATCTAAGCTTTATCTTCCCGACGGGCCTTCCTCAGACCGGAAAGCCCAGGGTGATACAGGCTGCTCTGCTCTAAAGAAAGGCATGCGTTGTTATCCCGCGCCGCGACGGTGCCTCGTAACCTTCATGTGTTGTAACTCAATTATGCGGAATTTACTCTGCTTTATTGACTCGCATTTAGACCGACGTCATTTACTGACCGGTCATCCCGGCATTTAAAATTCGGCAAACCAAAGGAAAATGGTATTACACGAAACAAGAACCCCAATTTGCGCAACGAGAAAATGTTTGTGGGCGATGTTGAAGCAATATCTACAAAAAATGTAACAAGGATGCCAATCCGGGCGAGCAGGGTAACTGCTACAAGAAACAACGGCATAGCAATAAACAGCAATCAAACAAGACCCCGCGAGGTTGTATACGGTAACGAACGTAAACAGTCGGACAATGACAATGTCCCCATGAGATGTCCAAATGAGAAATAGATACAGTTGTACTCTATGATTCGTAAACCCGTGACGTGAGACAAAACAGTGCTGAGCTCTTTTATGCTTCGGAGTGCATTTCGGAGCCGTGCACAGACACCCATCCGGGCTGGTGGTCATCTCCTCCAAGATCTAGCCCCAGCGAAAGGCCGTAACTGCGTGCAATCACCACATGAGCTGCGACCACGACGAACGGCACAGCAAGCATCATGGCAGTACGGAGTCGCAGCTTGCCAAAGAGCCGATGGGAGCGATTGCGGCCTGTAGTTGGCATGCCCTCCAAAGGTGGGCTATCGAGGGCAATGGGGCCACGGCCGGTCCAGGACCTCGACCAGGGCATGCGGAGGCGACTGGGCCATGTTTTGGTTTGGGGTGGGGGTACGTGAAGTACTTCAAAGTCCAGCTCGGAAGAGGGAGATGAGGGGGTAATAATAATCGTAGGTGTAAGGCCGGATTTCTCAGACATCTGCGGTGTTTCTTTGTTTCCCGTAATTAAGCACTCTAGCAACGAAATGATTGTTACTTAAATCGACTTACGCAAGGCCATTGTGGGAAGGACGAGAGGAGGCAGGTCTACAGCCAGGCGCGAACGAGGCGAGCGAGCGGGGACTGCGTGTGATCGAGAAAAGTACATGAGTTTTACGTGGATTGTAGGAAGTCGCAAGCGTGCTTACAAGGTTGATTGGCCATCGATACTTCGGTAAGAAGATGCGTGCTAGGGCTGGTGATAGATACAATGAGTGTGGTGCCGACGGGCGTGGGTGTCTGTGAGACGTAGGTTGACGATAAACAGAAAGTAGAGTAAGTGTCCGGGTCGCGATGTGCCTGCGCGGTCGTCGAGATCTGTAGAAAAGAACTGCGCTTTCGGGGTGCGACTCAGCCCAGGAACAAGAACAAGCGCTAGGATGGGTAATCATTGCTAAGCGACACTCCCTGATCGGTGTCCGAGGTCCGGGGGATGCCAGTTTATGTTGGTCTATTGTTCGTCGCATCCTCTGTGGTGGGCTGTGTACAGGCGCATGCATGTACGTGTGTCATCGGACACGAGGACGGGGGAGGGCCGGCTTAGGGAGACAACCGGCTCGCGCTACTTCCCCGCGTCCCTGCATCTCTTGTCCTTATATGCAGGCGCCTTTGCTCCTTTGATGATTTTCTGATACAAGTTTTGATTCGACTTAAGCCTCAGTTGAACCCACTGTTAAAACTGTGTGTCCCGAGGTCATCTGTCCTTGAGAGCCCACGAAATCAGGCCGGCCTAGTACTTCCCTTCTCCAGCCCAAGTGAGTATAATTGTTGCTCTCCCCGAAGGAAGACAGCTTGCGGTGGCGCTCACACAACACAGCAAGCCCAAATAACGCCCAATAAACCTCGTGCTTGCTCAACCCTTTAATAGCCGCTCAGACCACTTGCAGACATCTTCACCCCTCCAACGCTACGCTTGCCAAAAGTTTTTCCTTGTTCCCCAGCTCAAGTAGGCCCGGCACAAATTCCCACAGTCATTGCTTCCGCACGTGCTTTTCTTTGAATAGACTTTTTCTCTTCACACAACAAAATCGGGCACACAACAAAAACAATGGAGGACGATTCATCCTTCGTCGAGATGATCGACCGTTATCCGGGACCAGATCCCGCTGCTCTCTATCTGTCAGACTTTATGATGGCTACACCGCCACTTGCCCGCCCAACTGCATCTACTCAAGCACCTTCTATGCCATACGTCTTGCATTCTGCATGTTTGAACCAGTCCTTTGCAGGTCTGTATATGTCATCGACCGAACTGGGCTCCGAACTCATACCGTTTTAATGACGTTTTCAGCTTCCTTCTCTGCCCCACAAAATAATATTATCCTTTTTGACAAGAATACCCTGGCTGCTATTCGTATTCTGAGTGGTCATACAGACGGCATAACTTCTTTGAAAAGTATCGACGTATTGGCCGGTACTACCCGACGGGGCCTGATTAGTTCCGGCAAAGATGGTAGAATAAGGTAGGTTAATTCACCAATCTATAGGCTAGGCCCTTAACACACTTGGCTACTAGAATTTGGGATGAACGACAAGGAGGCGCGGGCGCATTTACAGGTTAGTTATCTTTCTGCTCATTTGATCGCCCCATAAGTTGGCGTGAGACTTAAGCCCACTTGAACCGTGTCACTCAATTCAAGCCTTTTCTTTCGCCTTACGCTTGCCTTTGTCATCTCTTCGCCGTCACAATCCATTAAACAGCCACTGGACAGAACCGGCCGCTCTCATCCTTTGCTGTTTCACCTGATGGATGGACCATAGCGGCGGGAGCCGAGCTCGGAGTAGACCCGTCGGCACCGGTGCCTAGTGAGGCAGGTAAGAACGTTCAGCATGCTCCCGGGTTTCATTTACCCAGATCACAACCATTTAGAGTTGGACGCCCCAATCATCTTCTGGGATGTACGGAATCCTACCACCCCGAAATGGATACATACCAGCACCCATTCCGACGACGTAACCCAGTTGGACTTCCACCCAACTCTCGGCAATGGCGCTCCAGGCGGAATGCTCCTAAGCTCCAGCGCCGATGGTCTTCTTGCGGTCACGTCGGCGGATGAACCAAACGAGGATGAGGCGGTCTTGTATGTTGGGAACTGGAACACTAGCATAGCGCGCGTTGGGTGGACTGTTCGCCGTGAAGAGATCCTGGCCGGCGACCAGATGAACTTCAAAATCTGGGCGGCTAGTGACATGCAAACTTTGAGTGTTTGGAGCGATGAGGTCAGTCTTTGGCTGGAGCATTGGCTTTATCCGTGATGACCAATCTATCATTAATTTTCAGCTTGCAATCGAGCATGATTACGGCGACCTGCGGAGAACCAAGATTCCTGGGACATGGGAGTCGGATTACTTAATAAATGCGCAGTGGTTTGGATATACTCACACTGTACCGTGGAATACCAACGCACTCGGGCTGTGGTGCGGGAATAACAAGTACGTCGTGGTTGCCGGAACGAAGGCTTTTGCTTAACTGTCCTTGTTTTACCAAACAGGGGCGACATCGGCCTCATTTCTGTCCAGGATACACTTTCCTGGAGACTTGACCGAGTTCTAGCTGGGGGACATACTGGCATTGTGCGAACATGCACTTGGGATCCGGAGGTAAGCCTCTCCGACTCCGCTGGGATCTTGTTCTAATTCAACTGTCTGGGTCCATCCTTCTCAGTCGCAAATACTTATCACTGGCGGCGAAGATGCGCGCTTAAATGTCTGGCCCACATCCGCGGGGGATGGCCCGGTTACACCCCACACGGTTGCAGCCTCCCCAGTTTATAGTCAACACTCCAACCAAGGGTATTACCCACCCCCACCAGGAAGTGCTGAGCCGCGCCCGCCAAGCGTCGCACCTTCCATGTCGGTGGTGCAAAGTCCACCCATGAATGCTATGAACATCCCTCGTGGTCCCGACAGTCCCGTTGCGCCCGGGCCGGGTGTACAAAAACGAGAGTCGAGACATTCTATATCAAGATACCAGCCATACGCAAGAAAATGAAACCTGAGCAAATTTCGGGAGGAATTTGATGAATGAAGGAACGGTATAATACCATAATACGAGCTGCGGGCCGGAACGTACATAGGATTTGGGGCGCATGAGCAGCTGGTTGCTTTTTGCGCGGGCGGAAACCGGGATCTGTCTCCCACTTTTGTGATCGATCTTTCTTAATTTTGGGCTCCAGATCTCAATGTATTAACTACACATGGCCATGGTCCTCGAAGCATGATTTCCCTCCTAAATGTGTCTGTACTAGCAATTGGCTCGCTGGGTTTATTGATGAACCATATTGATTTGTTGATTTGTATTCGCGATCACGTCAGAGCGTTGCGTTGAGGCGCTAACTTGACCAGCCTTGTCGCCACCACCAGGGCCGAAACCACACTCGTCACATCTGGCCGTTAGAGCTCGATAATTGTCTGGTTCTTTGTCTGGTCGTATAGTAATATTTCGAGTCTCTTTCTTGGTGCAGATCTAGCGACTTTCCCGTCCTCGATTAGATCATACCCAACGATCCAACGATGGCCACAGGCTGCAACGCCGCAGTGGCGGTCCCGCCTCACAAGCGTTCAGACACTGAAACGACCAGCGCGATCGAAATATCGGGCTGGCGCCTTACGAGTACCTCTTTGCCTATCTCCAATGGCGCCGAGATCGATGCCTGTCAAGCTGAAGTTGGAATCAACCTTCCCGAGATGTTCTTTGGAAATAATTCGTTAGTGCTTGAATGGTTCGGCCCCAACTCAGATGTGGGCACCCCGCCTACTAAACCGGACTCGGGGGAGGATGTCAAGGATACCAAACCCAAGAGTGAGCCGCTATGGCGATATGAATTTCGGGCACAGGACGCGTTGAAGCACGTACATCGAGGACCAAGTGAGCCCGGGGATGGATGCGTCAAGGTTGGGTATTCGGAAGCATGGCTCAAGAGTCGGTGAGTTTGTTTCTCGTTTGTTTGATGCCGTGCCCTATAACCGCGAACTGGATGGTAGGACAGGCCCAGCAGCTGAATCGCCAATGCCAGAAATGGTTGAAGTTAAGCCGTACGACTGGACATATACACCATTATACCCTGGCCATACCAGCTTGCCAAGCGGCCTAGACAATGATGGCTTTGAGTTAGCCGACCCCGAAAACCCGCAACATGAGATTCCAATCGTTGAGCTCCAGCGACCTGATCCGATATTGTTTTATGCAGAGATACCCCTGTACGAGGACGAGTTACACGACAACGGGCTCTCTATTCTGACCATTCGCATAGTAGGGTGTTTGTGTACTATTATGTGGAATATCCACTGACTCCGAGTTTCTCAGCGCGTTATGCCAGGATCCCTGTTCATCCTATTTCGGTTTACCCTCCGCGTTGATGACGTCCTGTTCCGAAATTTTGATACCCGGATTTATCATTCGTTTGTAAGAAACCCGCCGCTTGTAGTACGCGACACTCGCGGATGGGAAACACCCTACAAATCACTCAAATCAGTAAGCCTAGTTATTGACGCCCTTGCGATAATAGCTTAACACTGCATATAGCTATTACCCAACCCTGAAGATTTGTCGCCTCTGACCGACCCGCAGTGGATTGCTCGAATGTTAGCCTCAATGCCAGTGTCATCTACGATGGTCAAGTCTAGTCGGCGTAACACGGAATGGAAAGGCCTCGGTACCCGGATCGAGGTGCTCGATTTAAATAAACTAGTGAATCAGCTAGAGGGAGAACTTTCGGGTCGGGTCAATGCACTCAAATTAGTTGATGAAAAACACGATTGAATCAATTCGAGTAGCGGTAATAATATACATGGTGCGAGCAAATCGTCTTTTATCCATATTCAGCTCGGGTCAACACGTCAAAGGACAGCATTCATCGCTTTCCCTTGCCGGCTTTCCCTTTGGCTTTCCCGCCCTCCCTTTTCAAGCCTTTTGCCAGAGCAATCCCGCCACTACCTTTACTTGCGTAGCGAATAGCTTTTCGAACGTTAACTAAACCGTCCTTTCCGGACCGCGTGCTTTCCTCAGCTTCTGCGTCAGTTCGTACCCGCTTGGACTTGGGTGGCTCCCGGTCGAGCCGTTTTATGATATCCATCGATGATTTCTTCTCAGATTCGGCAGACACCTCGTTGGGTACAAACTGTCTCTTGATTCCTTTAAGTTTTGTGTCTCCCTCCAGTTTCTTGTCAAATCTAAATCATAAATTAAGTTTTGGTCAAACAAGGCGTAATTAAGTGTCGACTTGCCGTCCCATGCTCGCAGTCGACGCCCGGGTAACCGCAAGAGTTCGATTCAACTTTGATTTTGTCTCCTCTCGCTCGCGCTGACCGCTAGCGGCAGCGATGGCCAAGTTCCTCTCTCTTTGCTTCTCGTTCTTGACTACACGACCCTTGCGTTCCTTGCGTGCCTCCATGGCAGGATCGTAGTCATCAGCTACAGCCAATTTAGTTAATATTGTGATAACTTATTCTGGTAGAGACTTACGGGCATTATCAGGGACCTCATGTATCCACTGTTCTTCCTGATCCTTATTCTTGCCCTTCCAACCCCATCTATTGACCCATTCCTGGCGCTCTTCATCCCATTCACGACGATCGCGTTTCGTCTTCTGGATGCCTTTGGCAGCAGCAAAACGCTCCCACTTCGTAGGAGGTTTTGGTTTTGGCAATGGCTTAGTACGAGGCAAAGCTGTCGTTGGAGGAGGCAGAGTGGCGATTGGCCCGTCGTCCGAAGGTTGGGTGGGGAGTCCAAAAAGTGCCCCTAGAATAACCTGTGCTCCATCACGAGCCACAGCCTGTAAGTGGGCTTCCAAGTTGGTGCTTCAGAGCCACATGAGCCGGTTTATATAAACCGTCATCAATCATACGAACTTGCCTGTATGCCTCTGCGTCGATTGGATTCGTGTCAAGTGCACTGAGCAGCCCAACGTCGACCTGAATGGGAATATCCTTCTCGACTGTGACGGCTTTTCTGATAATAATGTGAGATCCATTGAAGGGTATATGCAAGACAGAGCTCACTTTTTAGATGCCTCAGCTTCTACAATTGCGCTGACATCCATGATTGTGAGGGTGGACTCGGAAATTTGGGAC
>WSTI01000007.1:27505-43969 GCA_019616915.1 Ceratobasidium sp. 423
ACACGACAAACCAACTGACCACCAATAATATCATTAGCTCGGTCGCACTCGCGCTGATCGTTGATTGTAAGAACTGGATTCGGAATGTAGTACCTCATATACTAATCACCAAAGGTCCGCAGCGTTTAACGTTTACCATTCCTCCACCGGTCATACTGGCAAGTGGGGCAAGGCTTCCAAGCAGCAGCTAGAAGGGGCCTTTGAAACATCGAAGGACGTCGACGTAGTTAAGAAAATCTTGGACACGGGCATATCAAAGTCTAGTGAAAGTTTTGCGTCGAAAGTTGGGGACACGAATCTGGCTAGGTGAGATTCTTGACCTGTTTATTGTCCCCAAACCCTGCTTATGTAGTATTAGGGGAAGCGGCGATGTCAACATAAACCATGGCCCTCGGTGATATGTGTCCTCGTTGCGTGAACGCTCTGCCTGTTTATAATAACTTACGCTTTGCGCAAGAACATGAAATAAATGTACTCCAATAATAACCACCGATTGAAGGTCACGTGCCTTGACTGGCTGATTAGATAAAGTAATTTCGGCGCCTTAATAATTGATCTCTGACAGCTGTACCCCGTCATTCCCGTATCCTTATTCGGTGTCGCATGCTTTCGTTGCTTTGAAGCTTGATACTTGATAGAGACAAACTAATTATTGCACCCAACGGTTGGCTACAATTGAATCTGGCATCGGAGTGTATATGCTGGGCTCACAATCGATTCAATCGTTGAATGCGCATTCTACACATACACGCCTTCTCAGCATTGCATCTCTCGTGAAGCTGTGGTTGGACAACTCCTGCAAGACTTGTGGGAGAAATTACATACTGGACAATGTTTTTGAACATTGTGCAAATTCTATGCCAGCGCGGCCTTTGAGCCCTTCAATGACGTTCAGAAGAGTAGTCGCAAAAACTTGTTTAGGGGAAAGTGAGTTTAATCAACCGCACATACCCTGGAGTATTCAAATGTAGCAGGGAGAACATTTCATGCTAAATCATTCGATGGCTGTCCGCGACAAGCACAGGGGGTCCGCCCATCCGAAGTAGAAGAGTTCCTTCCCCCGCCATTCCATAGGAACACAGATATCCGAATCCGTAGAAGAGGTGTTGGACCTACATACTTCTCTAGACACTACAGCGATGATCGCAACCGAGCGGTGTACCAATATTCTTTAGGCAAGCCCCCCGATGATCTAGTTGACGAAAATGGCAATGCCAAGGGGCCCTACCACGACCCAAGCAACACTGCGGCTAATGGTAAGGCCACACATTCGTTCCGCTGCCCAATTCATTCCGCAAACTTTGGATTGTGGCTCATGGGTAAATTTTTAGACCTTTTAGGGGCGGACGATCATGCGAAATACGATTCAAAAGCATCAACTAGCGGAGCGCAACAACCGTCAACCCTGTCCGGCAAGGAGATCGATCCTGATTATCCTCATCTAGTTCGGCAGTTCATTTCCTTGGACTCTAGGTCACTGTACGGCGAAAAAGCATGGAACCTATGGAGTGAAATTATCTCGAACCAACTGGCCGCCCAAGTCCCTACCTATTTCATAGTTCGCTTTGTCGAAGCATGCGTGGATGATACCTCGGACTCTGTACGCCACTCAATGCGTGGCCGTGAGGTCCTAGATCTTTGGATTACCCGACTTGGCTCTGTGCTAGACTATTTGTTGACATCCCACCGGCCTCTAGGAGCTTCGGAACAGATTGAACTGGCGCTCGTGCGGGTGAAGTATGCTCTACTATCTAACGTCGGTTCCGTGGGAGCAGCCAGGGCCGAACTAGATCGTCTCTGGCAACTCAGGTCCCTTGATTCGCCCATTTTTCTCGCGGCCATATTGCACGCAATTCGGCTCATTATTCAAGCTCAACCTGATCTGTCGAATATGACCGACATATTAATTGATTATTGGGACGTGGCATGTCCAGCACTAGTCGGGTTTGCGCGTTACACAGATCGAGCACCACGAGCCTCTCAGGAGGTCCTGTTGCTGCAGGAACTCGTCTACAGACTCTTTTCGAATGAAACTTGGCCGTACATATGGATGTACGACCAGTTCTCAAATATGGAACGAAACCGGGCCGAGCGTTTAGCCTTACTTTTTCTTGCCTTCGCGGCTCAGCGGGGACTTGCACCCGAAGTCAGCAATGCTTATGCCTTGGTATCACAGACCGGTGCCACGGTTCCATATCGCTTGCTCCAAATGGTTACCCACATCTTGATAAATGATGGGCAGTTTGCACTGGCATTAGCTGCATTAGACGCTGACGCACTTAACGCGGCTGGGCGTAAATCCCATTATCGGCTTCGCATGCGTCTAGCAGCCGCGATGGGCGACTCCAAGACGGCGGCGGGTGTGTATGAGCTCATGAATAAACTTCAATTCGCGGACCACATAGATCAGGGGCTATTGTTGCAGACCGAAGCTATTCAGGGTAACGCAGAGCGTGCGGTTGCCTTATTCAACGACCTTTTCCGACCCAGTTCTGGGAAAGGTACATCCAAGCCCAACAAGTACCATTATTCGACAGTCATCGCCGCGCACGCGCGTTGTGGCGACGAGAGGGGCGCGGCTGAATGGCTAAGGCGGATGGCGAAAGCCGGCATTCCTCCAGATTTGGCTGTATACAACTCCATCCTACACGTTTTTGCCCTCCGCAACGATGTCACAAGCGTCTCCGGGGTTCTGAAACGCATGAAGAAGTCGGGGATTGAGCGAGATATCCGCACCGTCACAATTCTTGTCTCCATGTATGCGAGGCGGGGTGATCCCATGGGTGCCGAGCAGGTCGTGCGCCATGCCCTTACCATCCCTGGGTTCACTCCTGACCGGAAGCTTCTTAACAGTCTTCTCAGCGCGCATATAAATGCAGGATCATGGCTTGGGGTTATCCGCGTTTTCGACTGGATGGTTTCGATGAAGTCCTTCGATCTGCGACCAGGGATTGACACAATGAACAACGTGCTTAAGGCTTATGTTTACATGGGCGCGCCTCTCTCTACAGTGATTCGTGCATTTTCGAAGCTCAAGAACTTTGGCTTACGGCCCAACTCCCGAAGCTACCTCATGCTCATCCAATCAGCCTGCGATGCCGGTCGTATGGATGTCGCATGGCGTGCGTTTAACGAGCTAGAGGCAACCGCTACGAAGCAATTCAACCCCATCAACGCATACATCCTCACATTGCTAATGGGCGGCTATTTGCGCAAAGGAGACAAAATTCAGGCAAGGACGATATATGAAGAAATGCAAGCCCGAGGCATTCATCCCACTGCTGTATCATTTCGCGTAATACTGAGTGCGTATGCAAACGAGCGCACGGAGGAAAGTTTGAAAGCGGCCGAAATGTTTATGGCATCGCTTTTGGAGTCGAGCCCTCATCAGGGTGAAGGATGGCGAAAAGCGACGACCGTCCGCGGCGATCCCATAATGACTATATTTGCCCCTTTACTCGTGGCACACGGACGGTCTCTTCGTCCTGCCAACGTGGAAGCTAAATTCCGCCAGATGCTCGAGCTGGGGGCAGAGCCAACTATCGAGTCGTTCACGCTCTTGATGGACGCCTATCGGCGCGTAGGAAATGTTGATTCGGTGGTCGAAGCATGGGAACAGCTGTACAAATTTGCAGCCAAGGATCACCGTGCTCAAATTGAATCAACCCAGAAACCCGGCGAACACGACTCAACGACCAGCCGGCGTTCCAACATCCTATGCATTGGGCTTTCCGTTTATATCGATGCACTATCACACGCTGGGCGACACCAGGAGATTGCACTCACTTGGCAGAAGGCCAGAAAGGATGGATTTGCTTTTGACGCCCATAATTGGAATCATCTGTCGATAGCATTGATTCGTGCAGGAGAACCAGAGCGCGCGTTTGAGGTTGTCGAGCGAGTGTTAATCCCGTACAGTCAGTTCACCGACCGGGCCATCAAAACTCGCAACCGCAAATCCCCAAGTTTGTTAACTGAAGAGCCCGGTGACCAGGCTGCTCCCAACAAGAACGAAAACCAAGTGTCACTCGTCAAGCGCCGCGAGCGTACCCGCGTAATGCGCTCGCTCACCGAACGGGGTGTGGCCGACTTACTCGAAGAGGAAGAAAGCGACCCGACTGATATGGTTTACCCTCTGCATATATTACACCAAATGTCCCCCACTCAGAACTTGTGGGTTCCTCATCAACGAACATTGATAGAGCTGGCCACGGCTGCCCAACGTTTGAAACGGGGTCTAATGGTGACACCACGAGGAGCGTTCGGGCACGAGGCACCCACTGACGAAGTGCAGTCCGATCAGGCCTACGCTATTCTAGACCATATTAAGCAGGAGTATCCTAATGCTTTATACGCGAGTCTTGTCGCTTTGACGAATGCTCGCGACTCTGCGCTTGTCGATCAGACACATGGTTTCAAGACGGATTGACTGGCTGGGACCGTTTAGGACGTTAAATGTTTGTTGTCATCTTTTGTCATCGTTTTGCCTTGTACACATCTAGTCTATGTATACAACCACTCCTAACCAATTAACAGCCATCCAACTGACTTCTGAGATACACCAAGGAACAAGTAAATCAGCCCGTGCCACGAGAGTCGTCCGAATCGCCTCCCTCTGACTCTCCCTCTGAATCGCTCCCAGCCCCGCGATTTTTGCGTCCCCCTTTTTTACCTGAGGTGCCGGGATTACGGTTACGTAGCGGAAGCTTTTGTCCTTGCGTGCCAAATGCAACGGACAGCGGCGTTGTTTCTGTGCAAAACCGGGGGGAGGGGTGTACTAGATTAGCTTTACGTGAAGAGAAACTTGAAGAAATACGCCATACCGGGTACACCAGGAAACCGTTTCGCAGAGTAGACCGTGAATGGGTCAGTAAATGTCTGAGCCAGAATGGGCGTAGACGTAGTGGTGACGTGTGTGGCGTGTGCGTTGGGAGCAGGATGCCTAGAACAGTTTTCCCGAAGGGGGTTGCGCATTCAGTCATATATGATGGCTGAAATGAAGACTCACGCTCCAACATTCATTAGTCTCATACGCAGTCTAAATGTGCCTAGACTCAGGTGGGTACCATAGTTAGCTCTGGTAACCTGGTTGGTCTGTACGCCCTTAAACACTCACCCTCTGTACGCACTGAAAGATCCTGAAACAAGAAAAATATACCAGGCTGGTTGTCTGCATCTACTAGGCGTGATGCGTTAGCAGAGAGCGGCCCAACCAAGGTACGAGTGTATTGTCCGGTTGTTGTGCCTGATGAAGCTTCATGTTGAGCGGACGCTGCTCCATGGAGTGCCGCGGGCGTCTGTACATAATACGGCGCTCCTGGCGGGTTGCCAGGATATACGCCCTCTTCCAGGTAAGTGGGCCCCGGACCAGGTGCGGGTGGAGGCTGACTGTGCGGGGGCTGCATGTGTGGAGGCTGCTGTAGGGCTGGATCGATGTACGCAGGATTTTGCGAGCCGTAACCCCATTGGCCAGGGGGTGGTGGCGGGTAGGGGCGCTGATGTGGGTGTGGGTGTGAGTGTGAGTGAGGGTGTGGTGCATGTTGAGGATTAGGGCTAGGCGATGCCATTATGGACCCAATCGGTGGCAACGTTTGATATTGCGAGTGATCCGCGGCAGGTCCAGGGGGCGCTGTGCTGCCCCCACTTGGACCCGCTGGAGGTGGATAGTGTGGCGGCCAGCTCCCTCGAGGGTCTTCGTACCCCCCAGCGTATTGAGTCTGTGTATGCGAGTCCTAAGCGAGTAAAATCTGTATTTCAACTTGGCTGACATGATTGTAGTTGGATGTGACGTACATCTGGGCGTCCCGCGTATCCGGCTCCTTCGGGTCTAGGAGCGCCGTACGCTGCGTCTGGGCGCTGGGGGTACCCAGCGCTCTCTTCAGGTCCACGGGGTGGATATGGCCCTTCCTGTCGCGGTGGATACGCAACTGGGGCCGGTGCGGAAGATTGAGGATCATAGTGGCCAGGTGGTGGCACACTGTATGCTGTGGTAGGGACTCGTTTAATTCGTCGGTTTGGGTACGAGCTTGTCGCATGGCCACCCGACGATGGGTGGAGCACAAGATTCATTTCTTCCGTCCCGGATTCCGACCATAGGTCAACAGTTACCAGAAAGAATGCGATATCAATATCACTATGGTTGAAATAGATTCGGATAAGGTGAGAATATATCTAAGAGCCTTGGTGAATGATGCCACTCACTCGGCGTCCACGAGGGTATCGTCTTGACGCCGAACTATCATTTTCGCTACAGCTGCGGGGGCCAAGGGTCTTCGGTCCTGTACATGGGACACTGGTCAAATACCGTATGGGTATACTCCAGAGGCAACTCGCCTTGTCACCAAAGCCACACATTCGCGCCCGAAGAGGATGTTGCACAACTTCAAGAGAGTAGTGTCTGAAATAGGACTTGTAGTTCAATGAGGCGCTGACAGACCGAGAGCTGCTCACAGGTCCCCTTCTCGTCGCCCCCAGGACTCCATTTGTGCTGGTGCGTTCATCTCACTATGCGCTTTATATGTTTTTTCCCTCCGCGTCCGCTGCGGTGGGGTAGATACCTGGGCTGTAGCCATAAGTAAACCAAACCAATAGGAACGGGTTAAGAGAGACTATTCGGAGAGTAGGAGCGTAGGAGCGAGCACAAGGCGCAGAAATTCTAGGAAATTGTAGATAGTGAACTAGAGGGGGCGGCTCCGCACTTTTAGAGTGCGTCGGCGAAAGTTTGACGGTGTGTGGGCAAGTAGGCAAAGCAGGCAAACTTGGTACTAGATCCGGAGGTAGGATGAAAGGAGGCGCACTGGTCGTAACATAGACTTGACCGAGAAAGGAGAGGGGCGTCGGAGGACGACAGTAGAATCAGAGGGTAAAGAAGAGGTTGGAGTATCATAGATGGAATTGGAGAACGATGTTTTCCGACACAACGCGGGCACGGGATTGCGCGGAAAGAGGCAGAACGGGGAACATGAATGCACGTACTGATTGGGTGGGGGAACTGGCTTGGAAATCGAGTTGATTTGGAGCGATTCTAATCGGTGGTGGGAAGCGGTATTGGCGAGCAACCTGAGTTGCGGGACGATGCGAGACCTAGTGGTAAGTTAGCATCAGTGGCTGCCGCTCAAAGAAAGGGAGGCGTGGATAGGTACCGTGAACGGCGGGCCGGGTCAGTTGTAAGTGTTCGAGAATTGAAGTTGAAGGTTCTAATGCGTTACGGTAAATGGCTAAAATTAATCAGCGCCCGATATCAGTACCATTCTTACTTGTGGACTCGGATAGTAGCCCTATACAAACCGACTCTGGCCAACTAGCCTACCTACTGTCTGGCACCTGTACCCTGCAACCCACCGCCCGGAAACACAGCGTGGACGAACAAGCTCGATCGGTGTTCTCAAATAATTATTGGAATCTGTGCTGGTCCAACACATGTACACACGAGTTCGTTGGTTCAAAGATCCCATACTTGGAAACTGCCGTCATCCACATGGCAGTTAGGGTCTAAATCTTCTTCACAGCCGCCCGGCGTCTCATAACTCCCCTTGCACATACACCCACACTATTCCATCGCCTTACCTGCATGGCGGACACCGCATACGCTAAAAAAGAGCTTCTAGAGCTCATCAAGACTGGAGACAATAAGTGTATGCTATCAAACAAGATTTTACTACGTATACTAAATGCCACGTTGCAGTCTGCGTTGACTGTGGTGCTCCCAATCCACAATGGGCCAGTCTCGGCGTTGCAGCATTCATCTGTTTGAGTTGTGCGGGTACGTTGTCTCTTCTCGTATGGTCTAATACTCTGATGCTATGCACCCCAGGTGTCCACAGGGTACGTGCCCTCTTACCGTTCAGAGGCATAGCCCGGTCCCTCTAATGCGCATAACTTCACCCTAGGGTTTTGGCGTCCATATCTCGTATGTTCATTTCTTTGTACCCGTCACGACCGTTGGGTCTGGGCCGCATTCTGTTGGAGCACCGCCCCCCGGCCCAACTTTCCCTGTAACTCACGATTGCCTTTAGCTTTGTGCGCAGCTGCACAATGGACACTTGGTCCGCCGATCAACTTAATCGTATACATGTATGTCAACTTGACAACCTATTCTGCACTCCGGCTTTAATCAACTCTAACGGCGCCTTGAACCCCCCGGCCCTGTAGATCGGCGGTAATGGCCCCTTCAAAACGTTCCTGAAGGAATACGAACCAAAAGAAGTTGGGGGGTATCACGAAGGTATGCCCTTACATGATAAATACCATTGTTGGGCCACTACACAATATCGAGAGATGGTAAGCCTAGAAATGCATGTTTCATTGGTAGTAATTAAATTGCCGGACATAGCTTAATGCTAAGCTCGCTGGGGAACCCTGGGCTCCCTCACTGCCTCCCGAACCTACTTCAGCAACGAGTTCATCTGGCGCGTTGCGTAAGTCGCGAGCTAGTACACGAGGTGGTTTGTCAGTGGGTACGAGCCGAGATGCGTCTGCTTCTCCCGCGGCAAGTGGTGCCCCCACGCCGGTTGACCGAAAGGCCGCCAACGAAGCTTATTTTGCAACACTCGGCGAGGTATGCACGTTGTCCGTGACCTCACCTCGTCTAACTTTTTTGATACGTGTAGGCCAATGCATCTCGCCCAGACGATCTTCCGCCTTCACAAGGTGGCCGTTATGTTGGATTCGGTTCAACGCCATCCCCTCAACCGGGATCTTCAAACCCCAATTTCGGGTTATCCAGTGCTGCTGCACCAAGCTTGGCTGACCTGCAGGCTGATCCTGCCGCGGCACTCTCCAAAGGTTGGGGTTTCCTGTCCACACTCGTGACAAGTGCTGCTCGCGTAGCAAACGAGTCTGTCGTACAGGTACGGGCATATATTGTTTTCCGTTTAGGCTATACTAATGCAATCTAGCCGGGGTTGGAGCGCGCACGCGACCCTGCATTGAGAGCTGTCGTTGGACAGTATACCGCACGTGCTTCAGAGCTAGGGCGCGGAGCCAATGAATGGGGGAGGAGAGAGCTTGGTGTGGACGTAGCGGGCACTGCATCTAGTGCATGGTCGAGCGTAAGAGGCGGTCCGGGTGGTCCAGGTGGCCAGGGAGAGTACGGGCGCGTCGGAGAGAGCACCAACGAAGAGGACTGGAGCTCTTGGCACGATGACCATGGTGGATCAAATCAAGTGAACTCTAGTGCGAATGTTCAATCCGGCACGACCGCTAAAACAAGTGACTGGGATGACTGGGATGATAAAGGTTGGACAACGGCACCCACCGAGACCAATAGCACCAAGGCTGGCGCTAAATCAGACACCTCAAAGGCACCAACACCAGCAAAGAAGAACGATGAATGGGAGGATTGGTAGACTTTACGAATAGTTCTTTACGTTGCGTCGGGATATCGATATAATTAATTCAGATCGCAGGACTGGTTCTTTCTTGGCCTGGACTATACCTATTTTGCTGCTTGTTTGGGCCTTACCAAGCCTACGGACATGGGACGTGTCCCCTGCGCTGGTAACTCTGGTCGCTTAAGAATGAGTCTTCCAAGATAACAACCCTCGATATAGGAGAGGAGTATATCATAATTAATTGTTAATGCTTGTACAAATCTAAGAAATATGTGCGGCGATACATGAACCAAATATGTCAACAGCGAATGGGCATTGTGGATTACGAATCACCCATTGAATCGATAATTAAATTATAGGAATGGTGTATCTTCCATCTCGTCGGTGGCCAACGTATCAAATTGAGGCTCTTCATCTTCGTCCTCATCGTCGTGTTCATCGTCTCCCTCATCTCCATGCCCATCATCGTCAAAGGCATCGTCCTGGGTTGCCAGTTCATCCGAGTCTTCCTCGTCAAGTCCATCATGGACCCACCGCCGTTCTTCGAACGAACCCGGCATACTATCAAAACTCATCTTTCGGCGGTGTTCCCGGTCAATGTCCACGCCTCCCTGCATCCTTCCCTCTGCATCGGATATTGCATCTAAGTCCTCCGCACTCATCGCAGGCCCGGTAAGGGGGCTGCTTGGTCTCACGTTGGCGGTACCTGCCCTCATCATAGTACCAGGATGTGACGTAGTTCTTCGACGCTCGATATCTCCCAGATTTCGGGCGTCTTTCTCAGCTTGCCGAGCATCAGTGGACGAGGAGCGCGAGGTTGACCTGCCAAGACCAACGAATCGTCCAAGTCGACTCCCGCCCGACGTGTTCGAGTGGGCAGAAAGAGCTGGTGAGGGCGGACTCAGATCGGGTAGCTCAATTTCTGGTAAGGGAGTACGCCAGAAATTGAAATCGGTGTATTCAGGAGCCCAACGCCGATGAACAGGAGGGAACATCTGGTCAACGAGGTCTGTCATGTGAATATATCTAGAGGGCCCCTGTCGATCAATCGTTTCAGCATCAACAAAAAAGGTGCCCTTACGACGATTTGTACCCCGCGAGCTCCAGTAGCTCCATCTTGACCTCTCCACTCGAATCGATCGTAAAAATCCGGTCACTTGGGACGTTTACGCTACGATAGGACAAAGCATCGGTAATCCGGTTACCAAAGCCCGCATAGAATGGGTTACGGTATTCGTTACCAAACAGTCGCTGAATATCACGGAGGCATGCCATCTTGAAGACCTCGGGTTTTCGCATGATCACCTCGCTGATAGGTGTGTAATCTTGATATTAATTGGAGATGAAACAGAGAACTCAGCTCACCGGTGCAACGAGGCCATCAACCGGTCCGGACTCATAATAACTGGCCCTTCAGGTAGCTGGAAATTGTTTTGTTTTATCCCTTTCAGATAATCCCTCGTAGAGTCCGCCTGTCCGATTGCGCGTGACGTGAGGTACATTATCTTATACCCATTCCGAGCAATGTCGGTATAAAGTTTTGCAACCCCAAGATGGGTCCAGTCGCGGCCGATCATCGTAAACACATGGCCAAGAGCATCGGACCTGAACAAACAGAAATGAAAATACGGTGAGAATAGCGCCCAAAGGGACGTATATCAACACGCACTTCGTAATGGTTCCGTCGATATCAGAGATGACAATATGATCATGCGCATCCCATAGAAATATCCGTGCTGTACAGGCAACCACTCCCGAAGACAACGAGAATGTGATGCTATTGGCCCCTTTTTTGAGATCCAAAGATTTCTGGAAAGTTAAAAAGTAAGCCTCGGGAGTCTATTTTTCTGAAACAGGGGCTCACAAGTTGCTCTGAGGTCAAGCGCAAGGTTTTCGCGTAATGCTTATTGAGTGTACTTTCCGACTCGTTTTCACTGGTGGGTGAAATAGGAGATACCGCCCGGTTAGATGCCCCATCCTGCGTAGCAACCTCAGTACGAGTTATGACATTAACCCCACGTTGTACACATACCATTTCCAGACCAGCTGGGGCTGATGGCGGATCAGGGAGTGTAGGCCGTCTGTTCCCTCGCGTATCCTCATTATCGGCAGTGCTGGGGCGATCACTACGACTTCGGCCCCACCATAGCCAGCTGGATCGATTACGGGGTGTGTTATTTCGAGAATCTGATGCCTCGGATACTCTTTGAGCCAGTGTATTGTCCCTCCAAGCTACTAGTGCATCGAATAAGGGTGTTCCATCTGTTCTAGAAATATATTTTTCGTCCCAACGAATGATCAGTTTTTCGCTATGCACTATTGAGGCGTCTTCCAGTAGGCGTTGCAATGTAATCTTGGATGCAACAAACTGTTTTGCGGCTTCTGGAGGATCCATGGATGGTGACAGCGGCCCGCAAAGGCTCAGCTCAAATGTCAGGCGCTTGATTCCCTGATACTCCATGGATATTTGCTCGCCATTTTCGATGCCAACTTCGATAGCAAGCGTCCCACCATTGCCGAAGAGCGAGTCGGATTCGGACACAGCCCGGGACCCATGTTGAGGACTGAATCCTTGTGGATGTCCCAACCCGATGTGATTCAAAGGAGGAGTGCGAGGCTCTGCGAGAGGAATAGTCGCAAGGTTCGGCGAAGAACTGCCACGGATTGTGCTAGCACTGGGGCTGCCTAGCTGAGGCGTATCGGAGGATAATTTGGGCATCGCACCCCATTCCCAGCTATATTCGCCTTGTACAACAGGCATGCGCTCCGGAGGCTCTGACGAGCCGCGGGTAAATGATGCATGTGACACAATAGACCTATCAGCTATTAGATCAACTTACGAAGCGCCCAATTGTAGAATAGGTACTTACGGTGATAAATTAATGTCAGAGTGAGGCTTGGCCTTCGAAAGTGACGGTCTCCGTGGTTGCGATACTATTCACTAGTGCGTCATAGAGCAATGTAGCGATCGTATACTCTACTTACTACTTTCTGGCTCGGTGGCACTCTCACTTGGATCGTCGGCTTGAGATTTAGAGTGGTAACCCGCCATATCAAGTACGACATTATGGCCGTATCGGATTTCGGGTGGCTGGGCAGCCTCCCGCAGCTTGCGAGCCTCCTCCTCATTCACACCATCCGATGGATCTACACCCTCTACCCCTCCCGCCCCTTTCGAATATCTTAGAAGATCATATGCGGCATCCTTCTTTTCTTCTATCTCCTCAGTGGTGATACGAGCGGCAGCTTTAGTTGCTTTGATCGCCTTGGATAAGAAGGATTGCGGCGGGGATCCATGTTCCATTGGAGGGGTTGATGCAGGGAGAGTAGATGTTTCAAGGGTGCTTGTAGACATGGGAGGTGAAAGGGACGGGGTCGGGGAGTAGCCACGGGGTCGTGGTGCGGAGGGATCAGAAAGGTCTAGAAACTCTGGCTCCTGGTCCTGGAAGAGATACTCAGACCATATCTTAGGTATATATGCTCGAGCACTACTTACTGATGTCACTCCCGTTTTATTACCTTCGTCGCCGGAGACCAAGACATCACCAAGCAATGCACTTTCGTCCTCGGCTCGCGCCTTTTTGGCCCCGAATCTCCCGGCCAGGCGATCACCAGCTGCAGGCTTCCTGGAATCTTGGCCAGGTCGTACGGGTTCAAGTATAGGGCTGGTCATCAACTCTTCTGGGACGTCTTCATCCGTTTCGAAGACGAAAAAGGCCTCCCCTGCTTCGCCGATCTTCATGTTAAAGGGTATCGGCTTGCCGTTAACATATACGGAAACCTATGATAGGAGGGTCGTAAGTTTCAAGCAAAAACGTGGGCAAAAGACCGTCGGTGAATATCGGTGCACACAACGCGTCGAATCAGCCTTGCGTACAGGAATGCGACAGCCAATCGACACTCGCTCCCAAAAGGGGAAATTCACGTGCCTTCTTGTCCGCAGGTAGCAGCACTTGCCACTTTCCGAACCTTACATGAAAGGGACTGCAGGCCAGCTCTGTTTCACCATTTTCCGCCCGCCTCTCAACCACTATGACGTCGATTGCACCAGTGAGTGTAGATGGGTTGAGGTCCTTGTAAATCTGATAGGGCGCTGTTGCTGCGGTCACTATGCCGCGAACGAGATACATAGCTGCAGTCGAGTGCTCAAAGGCGGGGGATGGGGGGTGAAACGGATGAGATATGTACGGTGGGGATCTTAGAGATGACAAGCTTCGGTTGGGGAATCACGTGAAACGGGCGCTTACGCGATTCATGTGATTCCGGGCCGCTTGTCTCGTCTCCGGGTCATATGATCATAAGCAAAAATAAGCTCGATTAGTACTATGTAAGGTATGAATGAGTGTGCTAGGGGTACAAATGAATGGCAAATGTATCGAAAAGAGTGAAGGCAATAAGTTAGGAAAACAAGCTTTTTAGGTGCGGCACCGAGCACCTGGATTGTTTCATATCAGAGTCACCACCCCTTGCTCTTCAATGACGTCGTGTTCACATGACACCAAATGTCCGCGGGGATCTCGCTGTGGGTGATCTCGCGGCATTGGATTTCGGGACGATTGGTATCACAGATCATTCCGTCATTGTTCAGGACTGGTGATGGAGCAGAGGCAACGGGTTGGTTGGCCTAAGGTAGCATATATGTCAGTAAATGAGATAAACAGAGGTAATGATAAACATACGGCGATGGCAGTAAGAAACTCGACGACAGGGCGTGTGTACCACCGCCTTAGCTTTCCGTTTTCTTGAGTAAACCAACCCAGGTGTCCCCCACCTTCGGTCGTGGCAAGAACAAAGTGTTCGCTTGAACGGGCGGCCTCGTATGGGATGGTCTTGGATGCGATAGGATCGTCGCAAGCATTGAGGCCCAATAGGGGGACCTTGACGCCGCCGAGGAACTCCGATGAGCTGTTCCTTTCATAATAGTCTTTGGCATCCTTGCATCCAGCCATTTGGCTTGCCACCCTGTCATCAATCCAGCGCATCCCACAGAACGAGGTTCCGAAGACTTCACCCAGGCGCCAGCGGCCGGAAACACCCTGAAGTGCGTATGAAGCCGAGCGGTAGAGTGCTTGTTGAGCCGAACCGAGAGCATTGTTGTAGACGTAGCGTTGCATAAAGTTGCCCTTCTCCATATGCTCAATACCGGCTGCAAAGTCCCAAACATTGGCGAGGCAAACACCCGCGCATAGGGCACTGGAAGAACCTTCCTCGCCCAAGTACTTTGCCAGCATATTGGCGCCGACCGAGAACCCGACGCCCATGAGCGGTGCAGCTGGGAACTGCGAGCGAATATAAAGGAGTGCGTGGCGGAGATCATCGGTGGTTCCGCCGTGGTAGAGCTGCGGGCTAGTAACGGGCGATCCTGCGCATCCCCGTGCATTGACAACAACCGCACGGAAGCCCGTGCTGGCCGAGGTCAAGTCGGTCATAAGGGCTCGAATGTAGTGCTCATGAGAACCCCCGGTTAGCCCATGAAGCACAACAGCAATCGGAGAAAGGTCGGTGGCATTGGGAGCGGCACAAAAATCGAGAGCAAGGGTTCCACCATCAGAAACACGGACGAGCTTCCTAAGAGGGACCTCAATATATGCCCGGTTATCATGGGCCACCAGTCTCACCTTTGGTATTGGATACAGTCGACGGCCTCGAAGTTGCCCATCGAACAAAAGATGGTTTGCAGGTCGCCACTAAGTTTCCGTTAAGGACTGTGTAGAGGACAAGTATCCGGCTCGAACTCACCTAGGCAGCCACCACACCGGCTCAAATCCGGCATTTGGAGAACCCAAAGATGGCAAATTGCGGACGAGCTTTGCAACCGGTCCGGGAGCTGAAGTGATGGTGACGGGATTCCGGCGGGCCCCTACATGCAGCCGTTTCCAAAATGGGCGGACAAACGCTAGTGTTACAAGTGCTGCATAAGAAAAGAAAGAATAACTGGGAACGAAGGACTGGTTGGTAGGGTGGACCAAGTCTGAAACAGAAATTGAAGTAGTGATAGATGCAGTCTGAGAAGGAAAGGATCCAATGGAGAGCGAAGCGTTCATCATCGTAAGTATTAGTTAATCAATAGAGTAGAGTAGTTCCAGAGAGTGTAGGCAGTCGAGTGCGTTGTGTTGGTAGGGAAAGACTGGAGACGAGTCAGGTTCGCTGAGTGGCCACCCGTAAGGAGGGAGATGACCAAACAAGAATGAGAGAGGAGCCGAGATAGAGAACGAGTAGAGGAGAAAGAGAGATCGGAAGTTGCGATGGAACATTAGGACCGATACGCTCAAGACTTATAAACTAGTATCCGCCCAAAGGCCTCGGCCTTACTGTCTATAGTCCCCTCCAAAAGTCACGTATGTTCATTGGTATAGAATGCTAGCATTTGGCCAACGGCGAGGCACGGGCAGCAGCGCGGAGCATACATAGAGTTCCATGTTGGTCGTTCAAGGCAGTTTTGACAGTATTCGAGTGCGCACCTCCGGTGCCGACGCGGTAGGTACCAAATAGAGAGCAGTAGATGGCGAACTGAGCGCAGATATCTTGCTGAGACACAAACGCTAGCATGACACATACCCCAGCGACCTTGAGCGCGGTCTCGCCCTCTCCTTTGGAGAAGGTGACGGCTTCAAGAACGATGACAAGGCATCGTATCAAGCTCAGACCTCAGATATCGGGCAGGATTTAAACAAATCGACATAGATTTGGTACTCCGATGGCAGGTAAGACCAGATCCATGTCCGCGTGATTCGGTCATGTTGCCTGGATAATGTCGAGCGGCTGCTGCGGCACTATCATCGGACGTTGGGGCTGAGGGAATTATACGCGAGTGAGCTGAAAGGTGGAATCCATCAAATGAAAAATGGCTCCACGTCGCGTAAATTACCCTTACACTATTGAAAACCATGCCCAGGTGCAAGACAACCATTGCGAGCAGCACATGTGATAGTAGTCATGGTCATGAACACAAGCTGGTAAGCGCCGGGGGTCACTCTGAGCGATATCGTGTGCAACCACACAATGGCCGCGTAGCATCGGCATTAATAGGCAAAAAATGGTCCAGACTCGATACTAGTACGGATACTCTCCACTTCTATGTATTGTACCCTATTATTCCTGACAGGTACATTGTTTATTCGTAGGTGCTTCT